>JAGFZM010000204.1:418276-477652 GCA_017657215.1 Limnothrissa miodon
AACCGGTCAAAACCCCCCACACATCCCTGTCTCAATCCCACCCACAAGCAGTCAAAACCCCCATACATCCCTTTCTCAATCCCAACCACATCCACTGAAAAAAAACCCACAAAGCTGCATGATGCTCTGCTCCTTGGACTACAGCTGTGCCCCCTACCATTCATAGCTGTCATATTTGAAAGGAACATCTCATTTATACACTAAATGGGCTGGGTTATTGCAGGAATCAGCCCATCCCTCGTGGCTGGCCTCATATGCAGTACACCCAATTCCAACATGTGACACTTTTTGACCTCCCCAGTCTGAAGTTTTTCCCCATTGGCATGATGCGGTGACGCCTGACCAATGGCTTCATTCCTTACCCTGCTGGTTTGCTTCTGTTTCACTGTGAATGTTATTGTCCCATATATTCACTGGTCTGTGGAACGGATGCAGTCACAAATATACTGCTCATGCTTACGTCAAACGCTAACAGCCATTTCTGCTTCACCACGAATCATCTGGTCTGAGTGTTGTAGCTAACAGGCTCCTTTAGTAGCACACTTTCAATGCACAAACCTGTAGTAAGCCCATGAGTCCTGAGTCGGGAGCGAAACTCCCCCTGTCCAGACGGTAAGCGTCCAGCATCTAATCTGACTAATCTGATTAGAGGGCCAGCTGCTGACTCCTCATTAAAAGTCCACTCCCTGAGACCCACACACACCGAGAGAGCCGAGCCCCGAGGTGAGGAGGCCACAGAGCAGCACAGACATGAGCACAGCACAGGAGGACGAGTCCTATCCCAGAAAAATACTGGACTACATGGAGGGCTTCCTCGTATCCAAGGTAATGAGATCCACTTCTCCCCTGGATGGGGTGAGAGTGCTTCTGATGTAGCTATTGGTATTCACCCTTGTCAATCTGTTGTGGCTGCTGCCCTGGGGCTGTCCCTGATACGCACAATGAGTCCCATCAAGTGTGCAGTGCACCAGACCAGTCTAGTGAGATTGTACACAGCATATTGCAAGCTAAATACAGCAGAAACGACGCCAGTTAAATCCTATGAGTGTGACAGCTTTTGTATTTGTGTGTGTGTGTGTTGCTCAGACCCTTTTTGCGGCATGTGAGCTGGGAGTGTTTGACTACCTGCAGACATGTGAGCACCCCCTTTCTGCTCCAGAGGTGGCCCAGGCTCTGGGTACTAGTGAGGACGGCACCCAGAGGCTGCTCTCTGCCTGTGCCGGCCTCCAGCTCTTGGCCGTCCAGCAGCGCAATGACCAGGGTAATTCCACAGGCTTTTCAATTAACCCTTTGGTATCATTTTGGCTAATTTAAACCTTTAAAAATGAAAACATTTCGTTAGTGATATGTTAGGCTGTGCACACAATTCCTTAATATAGCTCGGTAAGGTAAGAATAAGTCACCCCTGTCTGCCTGTCTTTCTCCTTGGCTATGTGATAACTAAAAAACAGTTTAGTTGTAACCAGTTTTGGCAGTTACTTTGACAGTTACCAGTTAGTTGTAACAAGTTGTAGCATATTTTTAAAACAGTGAGATACCTTTGTGAGGTTGGCATTTCCTGAGCATGCTCCTGTTTTGTGAAGTTCTTTACAGCAACACTAGTCTGTCCAGTAGATACCTGACCCGGACAGGCCCCCAGTCCCTCTACCACTCGATCCAGTACAACTCAAACACCATCTACCTGTGCTGGCACTACCTGACTGATGCTGTCAGGTGGGTTCTGCTTTCAGGGATTTCAGAAAAAAAGAGTCTCACTGGATCTCCCAACGGAGTTGAGATGGGATGGCATGAGTATATTTTTTCCAAGTAATGTACATAAACATAATGTTCTCTTTTGATCCTATTGGCAGGGACGGTTGTAACCAGTATGAGAAAGCCTTTGGTGTCAGCTCGAAGGACCTGTTTGAGGCATTGTACAGGTGAGGGGAGGATTCTTATTCAGTTTTGTTTTATTCTATTCCTGTAGGAAACTGTCTGAGGAGAAGACTTTAACCCTTGGATGCACAACCTACCAGTATCTACACTCTTACACAAGTGGGGTCAAAAATAACCCCAAGTAAAATCAATGCGTTTTTGCAATGAATTGTAGTTATTCTTCAAAATCTTTAAGACGAAGAGTTGTAATATTTTCATATTCCAGGTAGTCCTCATAAAACATGTTTGTGACATGAGGTAATTTGCCTTTTTATTTATTTTGGTTAAGAAAATAATAATTTAATGTTTTACATGTTCGATCTTCACTATGTGTGTATGTTTGTGTATGCGAGTCGTTGCGTGTGTGTGACCGCGTGTTTGTATGAGAACATGTGTACAAATGTGTGTGTGTGCTCCTCTGTGTAAGATATAACGTGATGAAAGAAGCAATTTCCTCACTAGTTTATATGTACAGTATCTGCATGTGTATGCACAGACATGCCCAGCTGTAAATTTGCAGGTGACACCACTGTAATTGGGCTCATCCAGAATGAATATGAGTCCTCATATCAGCAGGAGGCTGAGAGGCTGGTGCTCTTGTGTAGTCAACACAACCTAGAGCTAAAAATTCTGTGGAGATGGTGGTGGACGTTAGGAAGCACCCTCAGCACTGGCTCCCCTTACAATATCCAACAGCCCATTGTCAAATGTGGGCTTTACTCTGCTCATTCATCACAATCTGTTTTGAGGCAGCCACAGCTACCTAATGGGTTTGATTTTATTACAGGAAGCTATAAATATCATCACAGTTGAAAAAAAGATTCCTAGTTTTAACCCTTAAAATTCCATAGGTAATGACTGGGGTCATTTTTGACCCCATGTGTGGAAAAGTGGGGTACTGATACAAAAAGGGCAATATCTAAAACAATATAAAAAATACATACATATCCAATTGTACTCATGTCTAAGACAACCTATTTGTGGAATACATGGAAAATTAAGCAATACAAATTTAAAATTCAAAAAAAAAAAAAAAACAATCGCTGGGGTCATTTTTGACCCCACTTGTGCATCTAAAGGTTAATATTCCTCTGCTCCCTCACTACATATGAGGCTGTCCCATCGACCCAGAATGAGTTTTCCACCGCCCAACCCTCACCCCCCTATCCCCCATGATGAGAGTACAGGTTTTCTCCCAGCGAGCGCTATTTCAACAGCGCCCGCTGATCTGCAAGCTGCTTTGACCACAGATGCTCATTCACACACCTATTTGATGAAACAGAATGCAGGTGAAGAGTGGGCATGCATGTGAGCAGGGCTGACAAGAATGAGAGAGACCCATCACAGTGTGACTGGTGTGGCTGGACACTGGAGAGAAGGTTGGGGGGGCACATCAGTGTGGATAGGATTGGCACTTTGCACAGGGCCATCAAGGTCACCTCTGCTCTGCTCTCCGTCTCGCACCTTCTCTCCCTCCCTTCCTCCCCCTATCTCCCCCTCTCCCTCGCTCTGTGGCTCGGCTGAAAGATAAGATCAGAGAGATGAGTGGCTATTTGCCCCAATTCTCTTGTCCGTCCTCTGTGTTCAGACACTGTTTCAAGATATTTTTAGCAGGCAGCGATGGATAAATTGGGAGGAAATACAGTTTTTTTAATCCCCCTGCAGGTGCCAGGAACTTTAGAAGGTCATGTGAAAATCAGAGTTGGGCAAAGAATTGTAAAACAATATAACAGCTAAATCAAATGCTATTGTCCACTGATAGTGAATTCTTTAAGTATTTAGTTGTATTAGGTATTTAGTGTATTGCCTAGATAAATAGAGCAGCAACTCTACTCTAGGGACCAGTTCATTTGGTCTACCTGTCTGTCTAAGCAGGTTGACTTGTTTTCGTGTGAGACATGGAAGAAGCGTGTGCTCGACAGCCAACTCTGAAAATATTTTCTAGCTTCGGGGCAATGCAGTGCTGTCTGTTGCAGTATTTGTAAAGCCAGCGTCTTCCAAGGTTACTGCCGGGCTGTGACTAATGACGGGCTGTAGTGGGCCGGCTACCCCCAGGACATCGCCGATATGAAAAGCTTGACATTTGGGTCCTTGAGTGGAGAGAGAGAAATTGGATCAGGCTCAGCAGGGCCAGAGGGCTGCGGAGCTGGAGGAGAGGAAGGGAGAGTGGAATGGAGAGTGGGGCTTGCTCCTCAGCACTGTGCCCAAGCCCTATTGGCTTGGCCCGCGTGCTCCATTTGTTTTTCCCACAGAGCTGACAGTGGCAGAGCTGGTACACTGAAGGCATGTCACGCCGAGGGTTAAAGCTGTGCCCCGGGAGTCCGCATTGTTTCAGAGTGGGGGGGGCTGTCCACATGAGTTAAAACCAAACACAGGAAAAACATTTTGCACGGAATTAATGAAGACAGGAACAATACATCCTTTTTGTTTACAGTTAAATTCCTTTCACAAACAGATTAGCATTTCCCAGCGATTTCCAGGTTATTTGGTTGTGAATGTAAAAATAAGTATTTTGTCTTTGCCTTTGTTTAATTTTTTTGCATTTGTTCTATGTCAGGTCAGATGAAGAAATGATCAAGTTCATGCACCTGATGAACTCAATATGGAACATCTGTGGAAGAGATGTGGTCACAGCATTCGACCTCTCTCCTTACAAGAACATCTTTGACCTTGGAGGTGAAATCACTTCATGTTATTTATGTGATTACTCTTTGAGTGTACGAGGGCCATATCATGAGATTGAAAGGTCTGTCTGTGAGTGCTCTGGTTTGAAGAGGAGCCCAATTGTTCTCCTTCCTGGCAACAGATACTGAATCTAATATTGCATTGCTGTGGGGTTTGACTCCTGCTCTCTCCATTAAGAATGCACCCTCCAGCACAACAAAGCCTGTCTTCTTGCTTTATCTGGCATACTATTTGGCTGGTGCAGTTAGCTACATACTTCAAACATGCCTCTGTGCATGATACATGTGCATATACAACAATGTACCTTTGATGTATTTTAGCTTACACTGATATCAGACAGGTTGGTTAGTAGGTCGCTTTCGAAGGATATATTTTGTTATTTGACAATAGTTGAAGGTCAAAGACTTTTACACTTGCCTGTCTAAAGGTGTGTGTGTGTGTGAGAGAGAGAGAGGGAAAGAGAGAGAGCATGCGACTGTGTGAGTTGCTGGACTGTGTGTGTATGTGTGGAGATGATGCAGTGATTCAACACAGAGGTGTAGCTACCTGTGGTGTGTGTGTGTGTGTGTGTGTGTGTGTGCGTGCATGTGTGCGTGTGTAAATATGTGTGTGTTTGTCTATGTGTGCTGAGCAGTGAGCTCAGTATCACTCAGTCAAAGGTACACACGGGCCGTTGTGTGTCGCAGTGGTCCTCAGGGCGGCGGGTGGCTTGTGTTGGTGTCTCGGCGGTGGACGGCAGCCATCTGTTTCCCCTGCTGCTGCTGGTGCTACCGCCACTAGTCCTACCTACACCCCCCAGCCTGCGCTCAAATGCCACCGCCGGGGCCCCGCAATGGTGCACTGCAGCACTACTTTAGAAAGCAGTCAAGCAAACAGCATGGATCACAAGCACAATTTTCTCATTACTGCAAGGTTAGGGCATTAGTCTTCATGAGGGAAATGAGCAGCGGGTGCCGGCGGTGACAGCAAGCCCGACTTTGTGTTGAAGAGCACAAACGGCTCAAGTAACCTTTACGGCATCGCACCCCTCACCTTGAATTCATTACCATAACAATAAAGGTCACCTTTAGCTCAATCTCACCTTCATTTCTCACAGTTCTCCATGGGGGGGGACAGATGACGATTTGAATGCATTTGGTTGAATTGAGAAAAGAGGTGTGTGTATGTGTGTGTGTGTGGGGGGGTGGCTTGGTGTTATCTAATTTTTATCTCAAAGAGAGATTGAAGTGCTGCACTTGACTTGTGCATGGTGTGAGGCGTCATGATGAGTTCCGCCACTAGGGGGAGCTTTGAAGCCACCATGGCAGCTGCTGGGATCCGTGGCAGGCTTGAAGGCTGGGAGCTCCTGCTGTGCTTGGCCGCCCTACTGAGACTGCCTCCGGACCGGTCATGCTCGCCCACCGCCAGCCTACGATGAATTATGAAATGCCCAATCAAGCTAAAAAAGCCTACCACCACCACCACCACAAGTGACAGACTCCACTCCCACATTCACATCAGAGGAATGAGCAGAAACACCCAAGTGGGTCACAGTTTTTTCCACGTATACCGGTGTGGCTGGCTCCCTAAGCAATGAGTATATCAGCCTCCCCTTTGACTGTCGTAACTGAAGATTTCCCTGGGTAGCTGTTGTTTAGGTCTGCAAGCCTTTTTCTGTCTGCTGTCTGTATGTATGTTTGTGTGTGTGTTTGAGTTTGAGTGGAGAGTCTGAAGGACCAGAGGTCTACTTATGGGCACAAATGGCTGCCATTTCTCCCTTGTCTCTTTTGATCTGTGTCCGGTGCGGCTGATAAAGTGACGCAGCAGAGGTGCGGAATCAAGGGGGATTATGGTGGCCGGGTGTTGCTCCTCGCATGCTGATGTGTCGGAGCCCCTCTTAGCCCCCTGTCAGTGTTCTCTTTTATTATTCAAGAGAACAAGGTGGCTGTCGCCTCTAATCACTTCTGTGTATGTGCACTCTATTGATTGGGGGGAAGGCACGGGGGCTCTGGCTCAAGCGCCTCAGTGGTTGAAGCGAGCATGTTGGAGGACATAGAGTCAAGGCCAGGGCTCTGCAGTTCAGTCTTGAGGTTTCCACACGAGGGGATGGGGGATGGAAGTGTGTGTGTGTGTGTGTGTGTCGAGAGGGGAGGGGGTTGACTCCTGGAACCTGCCGGACAGACTGTCGGTGTCAGCTTGTGCAGGCTCTCCTGATTCAGGCTCTCGAGCCACAGGGAGGAAAAAGGATGATGGTCGCGCTTACAAAACACACGACCCACCCTTGGGTGTGAGCTCAGGGCGCCAAATGGTGTGTGTGTTTGTGTGTGGGTGTGTGTGTTGCCAGTGCTGATTGCTGGAGGAGGACCCCCTGAGCGTGTGCCCAGTGGGCTAAGGGCCTGTCCTGGGCTCGAGTTGCTGTGCAGATGGGCGCTGATGACACAAGTGGTGCCTTCTGTTGGTGTATTTTATTTGTGTCTGTCTCCTTGTAGGACCAAATGTCTGTGTGGACTTTGGGGTAGTCCAGGGGAAAATGCATGCAAATGGGAGAAAAGCAAGAGCAGATCAGATCAATCAGCTGAGTGAAGTTTGTAAGTCGACGGTAGAACAGCAGTGGCGAGTAGAAGAAGAAATGAACTGATGAATTAAAATATATTATTTTTCTGTGCTGTGTCTAACTTGCCTTTGCTCCAGATTGCAGTTAGATGGGTAGACGGCTATTTAGCACAGAGCTAGCCATCATGCCAGAGAGCCGCATGTGTTCCCCAGCCACTCCTAACTCACTCCTCAACCACTCATAACTCATGGGCTAAACTGAAGTGCAGAACTTGGGAGGGGGTAGAAAGCAATTGTCCTTGGGGTCATGACATCTACCTGACTGTTGCCTCTGTCATTTTTCAGGCTGCAGTGGCGCATTAGCTCAACAGTGCACTCTGGCCTACCCAGGATCCACCGTGACCATCTTTGACCTTCCTAAGGTGGTGCACATGTCAAGGAAGCACTTTGTGTCAGCCGAGCACAAGAGGATTTCATTCCATGAAGGTATGCGTGCGTTGAGTCATCGGCTGCGGCTGAGGCGGAGGAGGGCTGGGGAAATCAATAACGTGTGCCGAGGAGAGGAGGAGGGGGGGGGACTTCTCTGCACAGAACAGATTCGTCATGGAGCTCACGCTGATGCCTGGCCACTGCAGACTACAGGCATTTAGACAGCGGCACACTTGTAGCACGCACAGGCAGGGAGCACAGTAGAGAGAGAGAGACTGATTTTCTGCCGTAAAATGGTCGAGCCTCTGTGCCTGTGGTTTCAACGATCGCCAAACAGAAGATTCTCGGTCTGTTTGCTCGCCTTCAGCTCCCTGTTGCTTTGCTGTTTGTCTTTCCCATTTCTGCCACCATGTCAGAAAATCACATTCTGTCAGAGCCCAACATGTCACTTGTCATCAGGGTTTTATAAAAAGCTCTGCAAATGAATATAGGAAAGAGAGTGCAGATGGCAGATCCACTTTAGACCAGTGCAGTCACACGTAGGACTGAAGGACTGAAGGCGCCCAGGAAACTCCAGGGCCTATGTGAACTCTGTGGCGAGGTCACCGGGGTGAGACATACAGTGAGAGTGTAGCCCAGTCAGTCCTTGTCCAATCTTTTTTTTCCTGTTTTGAGCACAAGGAAGGTGAGGATAAGCTTGCAACATATGTGTTGTTTTTGTATTCTTTTGTTTGTCCTAATTTTACTGTTAGTCTGATTCTATCCCTGACGCTAGCAGGAGTGACTGAAGATGAGAGCACGTCCGCAGCGGGCGGCGTGATGAAGATGCGCGCTGACGGAGGGGGCTATTTTCACAGGACGCTAATAGAGTTAGGATGACACCCTGATCACGGTCAAGGAGGAACAATGAATGCAATGTGATGAATGCATTTGGAACCGTGGATGTTCAGCCATGCAGCACAATATGGAGCTGCTATACCTGGCCACACTTGTCTCAGCGCCCACCTTCCCTAGTGAAGAGATGTGGGGCGGGGGTGGGGAGGAGGGGATTTGATGGCAGTGTTATTGAATTCAAACACACCCTTGGCATCAGGGAAGCACTTGTTCCAGACTGACAGGGACAGACGGTGTCTGTGTGTGTTTGTTGTTGCAGGGGACTTTTTTAAGGACAAGCTGCCTGGAGCCGACCTCTACATCCTGGCCAGGATACTGCATGACTGGACTGATGAGCGCAGCTTGGAGCTCCTGGCCAAAGTCCACCAATCCTGTAGACCGGGTAACGCAGCAAAACAATTATACCACAGCACTGTGATAGCATAAGGCAACATCCCAGCGATGGTTGTCCAAACCCTTGCACTCATCTGTACCGGGCTACAAAAACACATTGTCACATCAGTCATAGCAGCAAAGCTCACCCACTTGGCTACTGTATCTGATAGACATAACACCACAGCGGAACCTCTCGAACATGAATTTTGTAACCTTCTTTTGGTTTAGAATGGTTAAAGAATAATTAGTTGAAGACAAATTGAGATTAACAGCCTGCCTAGCACAAACAGGGAGGGCGCATGAGAATACATTTTGATAGTATAATGATTTTTTTTTGGGTGCATAATTTGAAAGGGACTAAAAGGGTGAATGATGATGTGCATTTGATGAAAATGTACATTTTGTATTACAGAACATGCAGAATGTGTAGTGAGGTGAGAAGATTTGTTGAGTTGTCTTGAGAATGTGAGAATGGGAACAGCAAGCGGAAATTCCTCTGAGACTTGAAAATTGTTTTCAGTGGGCTGTTTTGCAGCTGGAAGGCCCCAAAATTATTTGGGCATAACACAACACTGACAAGATTTATCTCCCTTTACAGAAAACCCAGGCCCCTCTATAGACTCCCTTGATAATACTAAATGCTCCTGGAAACTCCCCAATTCAACAGTGACTACATGCACCATCCCATATTGTAAGAGAAACTCGGCTGAAAATCAGCTCCGTTTTTGTAAGCTTTATCCACCCTTTCTAAAGCATATCTGGGAGGAGATGATATCCACTGCTGAAGCAAGGGCGCCCTTCTAAAAGCAAAGCCCCTGAAATCCCAAATGCTCCCGAGGCCTTGACATACTTATTGCCCCGATTCATTTGCTTCGTCTGCCAACTGTGCTGAGAACAGCTGAGATTTTTCACTCCGGCATGAGATCCTGACCTGAAGCCACAGAGGCTCTGTCTGGAGGTGTCTGTCTTAGCTTGGCACAGATGCACTTACACTTTCTGCCCTAGACATGCAAATGTCAACAAAATACCCTTCACAAACAAGCCTCTGAGCTGTTCCTCCCAAAGATAGACGACAAAAAATGTTGCACCAGCTTCAGAAATCTCAGCAGTGCCCAGAAGCACATTACATAACTCCAAAATACTGCAGCCATACAAACTATGATATTGTTTTAACCTTGCACTCAACTGTCCCGACCAAAACAAACAGTATGACAATTGCACTTGACAAAAAAGGTGCATTGTGGTCTGTATTTTTAGTATTGCTTACACATTCCCTGAGTTAAAAATAAATAAATAAACTCAACTGTGGATTTTCCCACAGATTGGATCATTTTGACATGCATAATCTGCATGTGTCCCTGTCAGAGCAAACTTTTTAATATATTGTGATATACACACAAAAATATTCCTAATAAAATTAAATATTAAATATATGTTCAGGTTATGTAATTATTCTAGAAATAGTGTTTAGTAGATGTGTGGAGATTATATACAGTGCTCAATGTGCTGTAGATTTCTGGCTTGCGCTGTGGAAGGTGTTTTATGGTTCCGCAACAAAATTATTCTGGTTCCAGAACAAATAGTCCTATCTGTGGCGACTGCATCTATCTCTGCCTGTGATAAAGAACCTTCACTAATGGAAACAATATTGTGGAATCACCCTTGCAGCAACCTCTGTGCTCCTGGTTGTTGCTCTGTCTGGTGGAGGAGAATCCTTTGGTCTGGTCGGGGGGAGGGGGAGCCAGTCATGTCCATGCTGAATGAACTGATCTGAGTTCAGCCAGGTTTCCCGCATCCCGTACTGATTTAATGGGAAATTGAGATGGTGGTGGTGCTATGCCAGGTGTTCTGAGCATGCCCAGTGCAAGTCCCTCCTTGGAGGTGTCCGACTCACTCATCGTTGAGATTGAATCCTGGTGTTTCAGTTGGGACCAGATTTTCTCTCTCTCTCTCTCTCTCTCTCTTTCTCATCCCCTCTTTCTCTCTCTCTAGTTTCTCACAGCTCCACAGGAAACACATTTCTTTGACTGCCATCCTTTTCCATTCCATTTTCTATTTCTCCCTGTTGTCTTTATTTAAACACAGTCTGATATTACCAAGTAATAAAGAGTCCAATGTCGAAGTTGTTTGTCCAAGTGTAGTGTCATATCCAACAAATCAGGGGTCATGTGGTTGATGATGTTAATAACAAAATAAATGATGATGATAATAATAAAATCTGCAAACAAAAAGCCTGACAACATTAATCCCGGACTCTTAATTACTTGGTGATACGAGATTGTGCCTTAATTACGTGAACACACACTCGCCAAACCACACAATCATATCCAATATCATGTAGTGCAAATGTGAAGAGCTCCTTGTTTGTTCCAGTTTGATATTTGGCCTATTTCCTGGGACCTGCTGACTCTTCCTGTGTGTGCTTTGTGTGTGTGTGTGTGTGTGTGTGTGTATACGGTTCCTGTCTCTGGGATGTTGGTGTTCAGGTGGAGGTGTTCTGCTGGTGGAGGCGTTGCTACACGAGGATGGCAGTGGGCCGCTGACGGCACAGCTCTACTCGCTCAACATGCTGGTGCAGACGGAGGGCCGCGAGCGTCGTGCCTCCGAATACTCCAGACTGCTTGCCGCTGCCGGCTTCAGCAGCATTCAAGTGCAGCGCACAGGCAAGATCTACGACGCCATCCTAGCCAAGAAATAGTGAAGCATACGTACACACATACACACACGCCCATACAGGCACAAGCACGCATACACTAGGAAATAGTGGGGGTGTACATTTAACGTTCATCACAACCCCGCCTTAACACATACACACTGATGCACACCTATACACACATACACACACTCCCATTCATGCACGAGCATGTACACACCAGGAAATAGTGGAGCGTACATTTATTTTTATCAGACCCCCCGCCCCCCTTAACACACGAGCACAAACATGCACGAGCATGCATACAACAGGAAATAGTCGAGCATACATCATCACACCCCCTCCTTCACACATACACACTCATGCTCACCTACAAACACACACGCACATACATGCACGAGCATGCATACACCACGCTTTCCACACACTTCATCTGTTCTTTCTGCTTCGCTTGGCAGCAACCCCTCTCTGAATAATTCATGAGTCCTACTGAATCGTCCGATCTTTCCATTTGATTAAGTCAAGCTAAATTAGTCATCTTCATTTCAACATAACGAGCATCCTCGTATTTTCACCTAGTCTACTGTATGCGTGCCAGACAGTGACTCCAAGGTCAACTCACAAACGTATTTAACTAGACAATCTAACCTCTTAGGGAATTGCAACCATAGAAGAAATATAAGAGCACATCTGACAGTATACAGGTGATAGAATACTATATTTATTGTCTGAGGATTCTTTTGTAAGAAATTCAATCAGATCATATGTATGCAGGACAGGAAAAAAGGAGACAGGGACAGAAAGAGACGGAGCAGTGTTCTACAGGCTCTGTCACCTCACTAGTCTACTGAATGTGAACTCTGCTGGGAATTTCATTTCAGATACATTTATGAAACAAGAATCCAACCTCTGTTATATTAAAAAAATCTATATTAAATATTCTTTTAAACACATTTGTTAATAGATTACAAGAATAGTGCTTATAGTATAGATATTAGTTAATTTGTTATGATTTTCCATTGCATTTTCTATGGCTCTAACAATTCAGCATACAAAGTGTTATCACGTTGTTTGAGCATGTTACATGAGCAGTGAATGCCTGGACTTATTTTTGAAAAACATATTTTGTATTATGTCAGCCTGTCGTCTTTGGTGAAATAAAAGGGAGGATTCAAGGCTAGCTCTGTTTCATTATGCTCCTTTTTTCATTCAACCTTGCTAACAGCAAGAGAGAAAAGACTAACAAGCTTTATTTTTGTATTAATGTGGATTAAAAGACATTTGCCGTGCGAGTGTTATGTGTGTGTGTGTGTGTGTGTGTGTGTGTGTGTGTGTGTGTGTGTGTTTCAAGGTCTTGCTTCAGGGCCTGGACCCATCCACAGCTCAGTACACTCAACTTCCCCTCTCAGAATCTATCTCTGTGTGGACACTGCACATTGAAAGCCTGTTTGGACACAAACACAAACATCTCTCTACAAAGACACCTTAAGGAAGTAGGCGATGTTCCTAGCTATTGTAGAGAATTGTAAAGTATAATATTGAAATATTGACCAGAAAATACTGAATGTTGAAACAGGCTTTACATGTAATATGATTATGGTAAGATGGTTTATGTCAAAATAAGAGAGTGTCACATAAACTGACAAAACCCATGGGTCAATTAATCACAAAAAGAAAACCACTGACTGCTTGAACTACTGTGAACTAATATAGTTATGGTTTGTGGAAAAGCACATTTTATGCATTTGTAAAGTCACCGTTTATGAAAATGATACCATACCTAATGCTACAGAATCAAAAGAGCCCCTCATAACAGAATTCCCTAAGCTGCCTTCAGCATCTCAGTTCTCCTGCACAAGCCCATATTCCTCCAGCACACTGACGCATCAAAAGAATAGCAGCCCGGCTTGGCGAGGAGAGATAGGAAGACTGAGGCTTACATTGATTTGGTGAATACTGATGACTCGGGCGTGCTTGAAATCAGACACACTATTTTTGGTTTGCCCCCATTCACAATTGTAGGTTGTTTTGCATGGGCATAATGATTTATTGCCATTTAGTGAAATCTCATGTCAATTACATTATGATACACAGTAAACATCAGACTTACAAGATGGGCTAATATGTTATGGAATGTGGACAAGGAAATGACTGATGTAATCTGCCAGACAGAGGACATGTTGCTGGGGGATCTTAAATGCATCAGGCACATGGCAACAGGTATTTGGAAATAAAAGATCAAATGAAGGAGGGAAGTGTTTGTAAAAGGATGAATATTTAACTCTATTCATTGTTTGGTGCTAAAATGCTTTGGGGAGCTAGAGGTCAGTGTGTCCTTCACCACACCAAACAGATTTCAGATTGAGTCCTACGGAGAGCCAGCGTGTGGGTTGTTTTATCATGCCCAAGTCAGGCTGTCTATGTAAAGAGGGACCATGCTGTACCACCAATATATAAAAAGCCCAAACCCCGACTCATGGAAAAATATGAGTGTTCATGAGCATAATAATTGGTCACACAGCACAAAGAGGACATAGTGAGGAGGAGCACAATCACACACCACAGAGGAAGAAAATACTCTCTTCTATTCCTGCATCTTCCTGGCCAGTGAGGCAGCAAATGCTGTTTCCTCCTTTTGTTTTGCAGTAATCCAATAAATGCAAGCGTTATACCTCCTGCAATCCATTCAGCCGTGACACTGTGACTAAAGGGCAGTGATACATTAGGAGCAAGCAGACCTGAATCAGATGCACCATGCGTATGTTGAGAGCTCTGTCTGCAGTAAAAGCACACAGTTGTGTCTTTAACAGCACCCCCCCCCCCCCTCCAGCTCTGCGGGAGGACACAGTGTGGCTCTCTTCTGATGCCTCATGTGTTACAGCACTTGAGATGGCATGTTGCCTGGGGTCAAGCCAATGCATTCCATTTGATATGACAGACATATTTTTCCATGTTGCTTGTGTCTGATCTTCCTTGAAAAGCTACTTCCTGTCCCAGAGCCTTCATGCCAGTGTAGCATACCACTGACTGACTGACTCCAACTGCACCAGGCGGGTCTGTTTTAGCCCTTCTCTTGTGCCTTAAATGTGTCCTCATTTGATCTCTCCCACCACACGGTTGTTTTTTTTTATTCTTTTTTTCAAAGGCAACAAACGGCAGGTCATTTTGTTTTCAAAGGCAGCAGTCGACACTACACAGCCCCTGATCTCATCATGACTTGCAGAATATAATGGTCTTTATTTGGTCACCCCTTCAGTCTCGGCCACTTGAGGAAGAATAAATGAAATGAAAATGCTAAATATCTCCAGGTGAAACAGACCAAAACAAACAGAGGTCTGGATGGGGCTTCCAAATTATTCCCTCAAAAAAAGATAATGTTGCACTGCTTGAAATTACAATTTTGAGGGCTTACATTTATATTACATTTCATTCTGACATTTTTTTATATTGGTGGAAAAGCTGGATGCCCTAAAAGATCCCGTGGCCTTTGTTATTTGAGACAGCAAGAAGATGAACGAGAGGTGGATTTGCACATTTTAAGGGCTGTCTACGGGAGGCAGCGGCAGGCGGCCACGGCCATCTTCTCAGCTGCTCAGATTTACGGAGGGATCATTACTCATTAAGCTGGCGCTCGCACACAGCTCTGGATGGGCTATTGATGAACAGCCTGCAGGAATCTAGCTCTGGGGCGGATGCTGGGCAAATGGCCCCAGGTCAGAAAGAGGCGCCCCAGATTTATATCCTTCCCAACGAGTGCCGACACCCTGCAAGATGTGGCTAAAATGAAACGTGCAAAAGAGACTCTTCTGTTCTGCTCATAGAGGGGCCCTTTCGCTGGTCCATGTGGTCTTATGTGCTGGGTGGGAAATGGTAGTGTGGAGAAAATTCAGATGAATTACTGCCATCTGATGTGTCACCCAGAGAAATGAGAATACAAATGTCTACCAGATCTTTCTCTGCCGCTCAAATTCAAGGGAATTTACTGAACGTCATGAAACCTTCTCTTTTCCCATCTCACCACTGGAGGTATTCAAAACAAAATGTGGTGCTCTGCATTTAAAAAGCAATCAATGTCTTCAATCCCTCAGCCACATAAATTTTCTAGCACAGCTCAGTGGAAGTCCCTCTTTCTCTCTCACCCTGTGTGTAGGTGTGTGTATGTGCGAACACATTAGAGCATTTTTGGTGGTGTGAGTCTGTGAATGAAAATGCTGGCACTTCCTATTGTGAAAAATAAATGTACCTCTTCTGCTGCGTAAACAGTAGCCCAGTAGTCCTTCCAGCAGACGTAACACATGTCCTATAATAAAGCCAAATAAAGTGGTCCACAGCACTCAGCCTCTGCAGCCAACGAGCTCTCCCCTGTGAGGCTATCTATCAATAGTCATCATGCGGTCAGCTGCATACCTAGCAAAGGCTCATGAGTCACCAGGGCTGCCCTCAGGATCACATCAGTCCCCTTGACTTGGGATCTAGTCATGTAGGAATAAATTTGAACCGTTGCTGTGATCCGAAAACATAAACCGCACAAAGACCGTCGGAATGCTATGAAACTGATGAGAACATTTTATTTCGTTAGTTGCAACATGTTACATGGAAAAATGACGACCTATGGGAAAAGGCCGGAGGACACAGCGTCAAGGTTCCACCTAAGTGTTTACCTCTGAACTGGCCTCCTGAGCTGTGAAACAGAAGCGTATTTAAGGCTAACTTCCCTTTCATCATTGCTGTCGGTGTGTATTGTCTTTAATCAACAACTCGTCTCTCAGACCAAATGGTCTTCGCACCTCCTGTGCTGCAAACAGTGGTCACATGAATGTTAAGTGGTCTTCAACACTTCAGGCTTGCCTTTCTCAGACGGCTTAATCTCATTACAGATCATGTGGAACCTTACTAAAGATATCAGTCATAATACCACGAATAACAATACTCACATACAACCAATATGTAATATCATAAATTTGTACTACAGTCACTCAGCCCTGCCACACACAATACTGTAGCATATCAACATGGACATCCGTTATGTACAGCACCACTGGTAGTGTTCATTTGGTTCCCATTCTAGAGTGAAGCAGAACTGCATGTCTTCAACTGGTCATGTTGGCAAACACGTCTGTTTCTTTACCAGAAATGGAAGCTCTAGAGAACATTCTACCAGGAAGACTCAATAACGTCACATCATAGATCGCTTAGCCAATCACATGCTACTGTCCTATAAAGATCTGTCTAACATTCCTGGTCCTGGTTTCTGGAATCCCACCTCCACCCCTGCCATCTTAAAAAAAAAGCAGAATCTGCTAAGTTGAGGTGTTGACCACGTATGGGTGCCTATGCCAAAGACCTTTTAACATTATGTCATAATGTTACTCTTTAAACTTTCAATAACACTACCTTTCACTGAGTCTTTCTGGGGGAAGTGGTTCACCATGTGCACTCACATAGTGCAGCTGACAGTTTGAAGCGAGCAGTAAAGTGATTAAATGATGTGCTCATTTAGGAAGCTGATGGGACAGATATTCTGCACACGCCTCAGCACCTTCCTTATTCTTTGAGAGCAGCTTAGAGCTTAAAGATTCATACTTTACTTTTTCCTACTCAACTGGGTACTAGCTGTCTGCGCAGTAATGAATTCAGATGGTAAGCGTCTTAGAGTCTATATGTGTGTGTGTGTGTGTGTGTGTGTGTGTGTGTGTGTATGCAGCTTCCAGCCCTGGGGAGGCTGGGGATTTCAGCTCACTCCGCACTGACAGCCCATGATTACCCTGCAAAGTTGTAGCTGGATCAAATCTTATCTTAGGGCTACAGCAGGTTAGTGGTAATAGTGGCTGAGGAGTTTGATAACACTCACCTTCAGCCCGTCAAAGCGTGCGTTCAGATGAATGGTCTCACAAAGTCTGAATGTATGTTTACTTAAACATACATTGCTGAATGTATGTTTACTTAAAAGGAAGTGTGTCTAGAGTAACCTTTGCAAACCGTGGAAAATGTGTAATTTCATCTATTTATTAATTAATTGATTCAATTATTATTAAAAAATCAACCATTGACAGCACAGAGGTCAAACAGGCATTTAAAACAAGTCTCAACAAGGACCTATTATTGTTGTCAAGTAAAACAGACGCATGATGATTCCAAATTTAGGCCTATCTAATGCTTAATCTGTTCAAAAGCTCTCCAATATACCTGAACTAAAAGTAATTCTTGGAGTAATACTGTGGTAGCATACTATTGGAAGGAGCCACTGAGCACCTGCTTCCTGACAACAGATGGCTGTCCAGTGGAGCCCAGGTGATTTAAGGCCTTAGCTGTGTGGAATTTACACCCCTTTAACAGATAGTTTTAATGCTGACCTTGGGTGACTCATTGCTTTTCTAACCTCTCTCACACAGAGCACAAATCAAATGATACCAATCTGAGCATGTTTGTGTATAATAAGATAAGATTGGATGTAATGCAGAAAGACGATAGCAATCACCATCTTGTATGCACATGTTTGTTCTGTCCACTGAAATACTGGTTTTGTGAGGTGATGCATGAGAGCTCTCACTTCTCTTTTGTGTTTTGGGCACGGTGAATTGAAATCATCACAGTGCTTTCCGTAATGTGTGCACTGAGGTAGCTGCTTGAATGATTGACTGGTGACGTGATGCGTGGACACACGTTCAGCTACTACACAAACTGGATGGGAGTTTCAAGGATGGAGCAGCCGACAAATCCATATGAGATCAGCCTCCACCTTCCATAGGACAGTACTGTGCGAACGAGGAGGATCAGCCTCTGCCTGGAGAAGAGTGTGGAGGATAAGTGAACTTTACTAGATCTGTTATTAGGATAGGCATGTGCAACTGTGTGCAAATTCTAAAGTCACATACAGTGGCTTGCAAAAGTATTCGGCACCCTTGAACTTTTCCACATTTTGTCACATTACAGCCACAAACATGAATCAATTTTATTGGAATTCCACGTGAAAGACCAATACAAAGTGGTGTACATTTGAGAATGGAACGAAAATGATACATGATTCCAAACATTTTTTACAAATAAATAACTGCAAAGTGGGGTGTGCATAATTATTCAGCCCCTTTTGGTCTGAGTGCAGTCAGTTGACCACAGACATTGCCTGATGAGTGCTAATGACTAAATAGAGTATACCTGTGTGTAATCTAATGTCAGTACAAATAAAGCTGCTCTGTGACGGCCTCAGAGGTTGTCTAAGAGAATAGGACCATGAAGTCCAAAGAACACACCAGACAGGTCAGAGATAAAGTTATTGAGAAATTTAAAGCAGGCTTAGGATACAAAACGATTTCCAAAGCTTTGAACATCCCACGGAGCACGGTTCAAGCAGTCATTCAGAGTATGGGACAACTGTAAACCTACCAAGACAAGGCCGTCCACCTAAGCTCACAGGCCGAACAAGGAGAGCGCTGATCAGAAATGCAGCCAAGAGGCCCATGGCGACTCTGGAGGAGCAGCAGAGATCTACAGCTCAGGTGGGGGAATCTGTCCATAGGACAACTATTAGTCGTATAGGCCTTTATGGAAGAGTGGCAAGAAGAAAGCCATTGTTAAAAGCAAACCATAAGAAGTCCCGTTTGCAGTTTGCCACAAGCCATGTGGGGGACACAGCAAACATGTGGAAGAAGGTGCTCTGGTCAGATGAGACCAAAATGGAACTTTTTGGCCAAAATGCAAAACGCTATGTGTGGAGGAAAACTAACACTGCACATCACTCTGAACACACCATCCCCACTGTCAAATATGGTGGTGGCAGCATCATGTTCTGGGGGTGCTTCTCTTCAGTAGGGACAGGGAAGCTGGTCAGAGTTGATGGGAAGATGGATGGAGCCAAATACAGGGCAATCTTAGAAGAAAACCTCCTGGAGTCTGCAAAAGACTTGAGACTGGGTCGGAGGTTCACCTTCCAGCAGGACAACGACCCTAAACATAAAGCCAGGGCAACAATGGAATGGTTTAAAACAAAACATATCCATGTGTTAGAATGGCCCAGTCAAAGTCCAGATCTAAATCCAATTGAGAATCTGTGGCAAGATCTGAAAACTGCTGTTCACAAACGGTGCCCATCTAATCTGACTGAGCTGGAGCTGTTTTGCAAAGAAGAATGGGCAAGAATTTCAGTCTCTAGATGTGCAAAGCTGGTAGAGACATACCCTAAAAGACTGGCAGCTGTAATTGCAGCAAAAGGAGGTTCTACAAAGTATTGACTCAGGGGGCTGAATAATTATGCACACCTCACTTTGCAGTTATTTATTTGTAAAAAATGTTTGGAATCATGTATGATTTTTGTTCCACTTCTCAAGTGTACACCACTTTGTATTGGTCTTTCATGTGGAATTCCAATAAAATTGATTAATGTTTGTGGCTGTAATATGACAAAATGTGGAAAAGTTCAAGGGGGCCGAATACTTTTGCAAGCCACTGTATGATAGACCCGAGAATTCAACAATAGCCGTAGGAATTCTACCACAGGAGCAGTGAGTTAATTAGGAGAGTGAGAATAGGCCTACAGATGGAGTATTCCCTCCTTTTTAAAAAAAAAATAGGCATAGAATTTACCCACCAGTTGGCGTATTATGTGTTCAGACTTGTTTGGGAATTGTATAACTAATTGTAATCCCCAAAGCAGAATCAACACATTTTGCCTGATCATGCAAAGCGCTGCTTGGATTTATGGCTATTTCACTCGTGAGAGTATTATGACAGAGTGTGTGAGATCCCTTCATCTGCATGTGATTGGGGCGCAGCCTTCACTTGCCTGATTAGCGTTCCTATTAACTTGTTCAGTGCACTTTGCCATCTGAAAGATTGCATTTGCGTCTTGAACTTTGATTATCCTCCAGGGTGCACAGGCATTCTGTCTGACACAATACATTACCTGCACTCAACAGTCACAAAATAAGATTTCTGCCTCCTTCTCTTAGCTGCATCAGTTCTGCGTTTGAGGCAAACTAGGCACATCATTTGTCTATTCCATGCTCAGAAATGTATGCTCATTAAAAATGTTCATATTTCCCACCCTCTGGCTAGTTTCCCGCCCCCTGGCGCTGATGGGCTAGTTCGTTGTGAGGCCTATTGGCTGGTTTTTCGCTGAAGCAGAGTGGCTCCCTAGTTTCACTGATACTCTTTCTCAGCAGTAAATCGGTGAACTATCTGAGTAAACAGTAACCAGTTAACTATCTGAGCTAATTAAACACGCAATTGACTTGTCGGGAATTCAGCCATACAACAGCCAGATCCACGGTGTTTGGAAATGAATGTGTCAGACTGGTAAGTTTTATTAGAATTCCCGGTAACTATCGTTACGTAGCCTACTATGTAATTAAAACTAGGGTTGCTTCACACATTCAGACACGGCATTGGGAAGTTAAACAGAGTTGGCATTTTACATGAAGGACATGAAGGAGTGCAATAACTAAAGTGTTAAATGAAATAAAAAAATTAATTTTGCCCATTTAAAATACCCGATATCTGACATCCTAGTACTATTTATGGCGCATTTCCACTACGGTGTAAAACCCTGTTGTTTGAGGTAAAGCCTCGGGCTTTAGGCTACGTCTTTCCATTATCGGGGCTGGCCCAGCTAGGGCCGGGGCTTTTTCAGTTAGCCTATTTGTTGCAACCCGCATCCTCCTCTTTTGCCTACAAAACTTGGCACGTTTTGTCTGTCTCTCTTCATTTTCTCTGAGAAAACAAATAAAGTTGTATAGAAATACGAAAAAAGTTTTCCACGTCCAGCTTTCAGTAGCCTAGACTAATTATGATATTATAGGATTGTCAGCCTTTATGACAACTTTATGCAGAACCATTTACCATTTAATATTATGTAGCCACAGGCTATGTTTTAGTTTCTGTGGTCTGTGGTTATGATATGCTATGATAGACGGCAATATGCATCTTTACCGGTAAATTAACGTAGGTAATTACGTTTGTATAGTAAACATAAAACTAAAACCCCGGTGTTAAAACTTAACACCTAAAACCCCGGTGTTAAAACTTGGTAATGGAAACACTGGGGCTAAGCACAGGTGACCGTGGTGAAGCCTGGTGGCGGCCCGGGGCCGTAGTGGAAATGCTACATTAGTATCTGTTGTTATGGTTAGCTTGCTAGCCTACCAACACTAGTGACCGAGTGTGCAGCAACTCGATATCCAAGTAGTATCAAGTAGGCAAACTGTTATGGCCATAGAAATACCAGTATATACAAGTCTATAATTCTATGGTTATGGCAACCAAAAACCACTGAATTCTAGCGTGGTTACCTACCTGCAGAATCAGTTGTGCTTGCAGAATAGTTGGAATAGATCCTGGTTTCAGGCGTAGTGCTCGTCAAAAGCCGGATCTATACAGCCCGAGGTTGAAGATACAATCTGGGGTGAAATGACCAGAGCAAACTACCAATCTTGGATTGAAGTTTAGTGGAACGTGGTTGTAGATAAACATCAACTACTCCCGTTGACTGCGAGGTTCTTGAGGAAGGTAATGCAAATTCCGGACAACCCCAGTACATCCTGGAACGTTCCACGCGCGTGCTGACATTTTTTTCGAAGGTTCTCCAGTTAAACAGAAATTCAACATGCACTTATTTCAAACAGAAATTCAACATGCACTTATTTTTCGTTTATAGCCTACCACCAAAGTAACAGGGGGCTGGGCAAGAGACTGTTCCAAACCATTTTTGATTGGACCAAAGATTCTAGAGCAAAGCTCTTTGGATTGGACAATGTAATGGAGGAGGTGTAGCTTTGCACTGTCTGCGTAGACAGAGCACTAGTTTCAGGTTGTTGTTTTTTTCAGCCCGGCAAATTCTAGCCTGAAATTTGCATATAGAAGGAGGCGGAAGATGGTGTTGGGAGTTTCGGTATGGTCCGTTGGATATCTTTAGCTACCTAAATCCAACAATAACAAGGTAAATGTGGTTTTGCATTCTATGGGCTCTTTAAACACTTTATGACTATAAAAATGCTGTATTATGTGAAGCTTACATTAGACCTACTGTTTCCACACATAGATAAACACATAGACACATAGACTTGCGACAGCAAATCCTCTTCCCTATTCTTCCTGAATCTTCCTGAGCAAAATGGACACCCTCCATTAGGAGTTTGTCTGGCTCAGGCCTCGGAGGGTCCTGTGCACATCTGTGCATTTATCCAACATGACACGTATAGATTGTGTGCTGTTGGGAGTCACTGGCTGCTGGATGGAGCGTGGAGGAATGGAGAAAGTATTCCTCCATCCAGCCCCTGGGGGTGGAGGTGCCAAAGACTGCTAGGGAGCTGGTGGCAGCACATGCACATGGGTAGGAATATCTGATAGACAATGAGGTTATTTCAGAATGCTCCCAGCATTGGGGGATAGAATGCATGTAAAGATTAAATAACATTTCAATTGGTGTAGGAGAACGTAATCAGTTGTCAGATTATTGTTAATAAAAGCATTTTTTTGTTTAGCTTATAAAGAAAGTGGTGTCCACAGAGATAAAAGAAATTATACACATATAAATGTATTATTTCACTGTGTAATGGTTCATCCTTTAAAGTTAAACAATGACTGAACCTTGACTGACAATTGCTACTGGTTAAGGCTATAGCTACCAGGCACACACAGAGACAGTAGAAATTTCATCACATAATTAAATATGGATGCGATGTGTTACTCAAAGAGTTGAAGCATCTGGTACATTTCTTTTTTTGAGGTATTTGGAATAACCCTGCAAAATTGATCAACCTCTTTAGAATCAGTGATTTAGGATGATATAATTGGACTAGGGACTATATCATATGCTGGACAAGACTAAATAAGAACCAAACCAGAACCTATATTATAATCACATAGTGTTCCTTATTCTGTGCCAAGGTGACATGATATAATGTTGTAGAAAATGGTGCCTGACAGTTCCTAATAGCCCCCCTCTTGACTAGGAATACACATTTCAATCCAGGCAGGAGCGACGGGGAACACTGACAGGCTCTAGTGAATGATGGATTAGCAGTAAAAAACACTTGACAACATCTGGGCTCCTGCCTCCTGGCTTTGGGCAAACCACTCATACATTTTGCACAATGGATGCTACACTGAAGCATGTGTGCCCGAGCCCGATGCTGGAGCCGACGTCCCTGAGCACACAAGGCTGACAGACGCAGCAGCAGCAGCACCGCTTGAGATGTAGACAGCATGCGCGCCTGCTTCCCTTACGCATCTCTCCACACTGGGGCTTTTTTTTTCCTCTCTCAGAGGATGCTGCGCAAATTGAAAAATACTATCATAAAAAAAAACACTCTCGGTGGAAGGGCCATTAATAACCTGACACTGCTTGTAGGGAAGCTATGGCAACTGTTCCTGAGGAAAAATGCATGTAAAAAGAAGTGAGCAAAGCCCTAAGGTAAGAAGAACAACATTTGATCCATTATTGAGGATGAAAGCGCTGGAAGCAGGGGAGGACATCATTATAATGATGAATGGCATGCTTCAGCAAAGACACTTGCTCAATCAGAAACACCCTCACCCCCGTGTTAATAAGAAATCAAATGAAGCACTATATTTAGCTAAGACTTTTCTTGGAACTGTAGATACAGTATAAACAAGCTCACTGAGTAGTGTAATTGACTTAGCCAGCTCTGAGAGGCACACTGCTGCATTGGTGCTTTTTTGTAATTGACAGACATTAACAGAAAGTTGAAAACAATTGCACGTTTGCTGCCTTAAGGGAAGCGGGCTTGGCAAAACCAGCATGTGCTTGAGGAAACCGAGAACAAGGCTCACCATCTGTGCCATTATAGTGAAGTGGCGTTAATGACATTGTAATTGTTCTTTTCTTTCCTGTGTGATTGTGGAGCATTGTTTAGTGTTACGCAGGGAACGTGTAATTAATTGTGTCAATGCTCTATTCTGAGGGCCATTTCTTGCCTGAGACGCAGCTATGAAAGAGGGCTCGAAAGAAGACTGTGGGTCTCTCTCAGCAAGGCAAGGTTAGGATAGGGTGGGAGGGATGATTTTCTTATCTGTTCTTGTCTGTGGAGAACAGATGTTTATGTTCTCTTTCCTGCTGATATGGTCCATCATGCAGTGCTTATTTAGCTTATTTCCTAAAACAGAAATAGCCACTCCCCCCCCCCCCCCCATACAATCAGACACACAAGTGGCCCTGTGTGTCCTGTCCTGCAGCCTTCAGTGTAGAGATCACAACGCCACAGGAAGATTATGCTGAATGTAACATTTCTACTAAGATGACTATAACCCATCCGCAGAGAAAGTCTTTGTGTTTGTTACATGTGATCCCTGTACCAAAGAAGTCATCAGCTGCTGGCAAAAAAACACTCCAGTGACAACTAGAGTGGGTGGACAATAAAACATTCTCTGCAAGATCAGATTAGTGAACAACTCAAGAAAGGTCCTCAAGTGATAAAAGAAAACAGTCAAAAATAGGTTATTTGAGTTAAAACATTTTTAATGTTTCGGTTGGTTTGCTCTGTTATTGGTCTGCTCACAGTGATATACGAATGAAACAGAAATCTCCAAAGAGCTCCAAGACAACACATTTATTACAGTGAGCTTATTACTGTCTCATAGGTTGCACAGAAGGTCATATTACATCCTCCTGAATCATCTCAATGAGCTTTGGTTGGACATTGCTTTAAGGACAGCATACAGCATTTTCAAAGCTTGAGTTACATCACTGAGAACAACACACAGCAAACAAAAAAGATATGACCATTTGACTATCACATTTAAAATATATAGCCTACATTTATACTCATTTATATGCAAATCATTTCTTAGTCATTTTCTTCTAAAATAAAACAAAGTGGATATTTATTGAGTGGGAAAACATCAGGGGATTTTTGCCTTAAACTGCAATGTCTCACTCAACAACTTGTACGCTCATCCTTACATAACTGTTTCTCAATAGATACTTTCTCTTTTCTTCTGAAAAGTAAAATGTTAGTTCACAGTCAAATATTACTCTTGGTACATGTCAAAGGTGCTTTTTGGCACAGAAGGAAAGAAATGACTATAAAGTAAGGACACAAACAAAGGTATGGTGTTTTGTGTAATGTAAATCATTACAATGTTCTTACAACATTAAAACAATGTTGTGTTATTTAGTGATAACACTTTTAATAATGTAATACCCATATCATTGTTAGGTACCATATTGGGATGTAAACATTTAATATAAATGCTACCCCTAAAGATCCAGGACTGGCTTCTGGCACAAAAATGTGCTGAATTGATTTGGAGGTTTTTTTTTTTTTGGTGGCTAATTCAACTCAACCTGAAGAACACAGTTGCCCAAACCCACCAAAGAGTGGGCCATGAAGAACACTTAAATGAACAGTGGAAATGTATGACTGAAAGAACTTCTAATTTTTAGAAGTTACCAAAAGGGTTGATGTGCTGAAATGGTAACCATTAGAGAATATTCATCTGGTAAAGACATTCATACACAGACTACAAAAAATTGCACAAGACTACCACATTGCTATACATTTCTACTCTGAAGACACCAAACAACACTGATGGGAACGGCAAAAATGTTCACTATTTTCGCATTACTGCAATAGAATTAACTCTGAATATGCTTCTTGGATACGGAATAGCAGAATCATACATTGTCCATTGTGTGGGACTTGAGTGACAATAAAATGATTTTACTTTGAGTTATACTTTTTTATGTAGGGGGGGAAACAAGACTGTTATAAACCTGACATGATAAACATCCATTCATCTTTTCATATTCATTCATATTTATTAATTGACCATTAAGAATCATTAGGTTTTTGAAATGCAGACTGGAATGCAATCATTATCAAAAAAACAAATGAAACTTAGCCATTTAACAGTCATAAACATGGATGAACTGTCATTAACATGTCATGTCTGGCTCATGTCATGCTTCAAATAAAGTGTTACCGAAATTAAAAATAAATAAAGATTAAAAACTTCAACAATACATGTTAAGACAAACTACCTAAGGACACTCAGGGATTTTTTTCCCCCAGTGATGTCTGATCGTTCTACAATTTCACTTTTGTCTGCTGTTGATTAGGCAAGAACCTGATCTACTACCTGTTGGAAGAAAAGAATAGTGAAAAGCAGGTAACCTTAGCTACTGCTATATTCAGCCAGAAACACAACAAACACCAACCTGATCGTTGGGAAATCTATGCCACCAGGTATCAAACGCACAACAACGATAAACAACTTCCCTGCATTTGACAAGAGTTCTTTCCTGCAACGTGAAGTCTCCTCTAGGACTACAAAACCACAGCAAACCCCAGAGAAGAGCAAAAGCAGACTCGCTCAGCCATACAGTACAGAGAACTCCCTCCCTGCCTCTACCCACCAGGGATCTTCAGAATTCTGGGCAGATTGACAGGGCTTAAAATAAGAGAGAGAAAGAGAGCGAGAGAGAGATAGGGGGAGGGGGTTGGGGATTGCTACCTGTGACACTTGGTCATGACCGTGCAGGCCTTTCTGGTTTTCACATTCAGTTCACGGGCTAAATGATATGCTAAGCTCCAACATCAATTTCATGAGAAGATGCTGCTGGGATGCAAACAGGGAGCTGCAATCTCATTGTTATTACTGCACTTACCCCGGGGACTCCACTACACACTTACCAATTATACCACACCACCCTGCTGGAGCTGCACCCTGAGTGGACCTCTTTGGGTAAAATTTAAAAAAAGATTTGACTGATGAATTATTTAGAGAGAGAGAGAGAGAGAGAGAGAGAGAGAGAGAGTCGTTTACAGGTAGTAGTTATCATGGTTATGATTCTGCCATTCTGATTATACATTTATTTTGGGTAAGCCTGCTACTCTGTGCATGATGCTCCCATTTGTCTTGGGCCTGCTGTGCAAATGGAGTGGTGGTGGCTGTTGTGTCCTCATCTCCACCACAGGGAAATCTAACCCTGATCCCACTTTGGGAGCGTGTCCAAAGAAGATAAAAAAAAGGGGGACAGGAAAGAGGGGGAGGGAGAGGAAGGAGGAGTAAATCACAGAACTGATTTGGACAACACAAAAGCATGAGGATGGAAAGTTGTGTTTGTGCTATCAGGAAAGCCCACATAATTTATTGATCTAGTGCATGAGGGCTTTCTATACAAAGGACACGCTGACACACACAGACAATTGGGGGGGGGGGGGGGGGGGGGGGGGGGGGGGGGGTTATTTCAAGTGGCGTTTCTGTCTGCAAGTCTGATTAGCAGAGACATATTTGCCAAGCTGATTAAGGATTTATGTTTTCCATTAGGAATGTACCACCTGTGTCAAAGTCAAAGCAAGGGTGATGGATTACATTATGTTTGCGAAAAGGAATATTTCCCAGACGTTACACATCAGTTCCCTGTGTGTCTGCTGGGTTATTGAACATATGTGCAACCATCACAAGGCTTTGAGTTTTGAAAAACAAGGTTATTTATGAAATTGTGCGCACACAAGGCTTTATCTCATTTGCAGGACATTGCTCCGATACAACTTCCATCGTGTGGTCGGAATAAGAACAATTAAACATCAGAAGTCATCACAGTGGTTAAGATCACAATGTCACAGAAACATTTCGCTGTTGAGGAAAAAAAAATCACAAAGAAAATCAGGCTCAAAGGACAATCTACCACAGACGTTATACCTGTGGAAGCAAGGTGCTTTTTTTTAAATTTTCTTAGCATTTTTTTTCTCATTCCTCTTTTCTGGTGGAAGATCAAACAGTACATGCATGCGAATAGAGCAGGAGGGAAAGGCTCACATTAATCCTCCCTCTTGCACTGAGCCCTTGGTCTGTGAATATCAATGTGAGGGAGACTCTCATCCATACACTATGCATGACACCTGCACCCACTGAGTCACAACCCTTTCGAACTGTTCATCAGTAGGAGGAAACTAATGTTCTGAGTCCCTCCCTCCCCCATGAAAAAACAAACCAACCCAAATGAGAGCCCACATCTGGGTGGGCAAGGATGTCTGGAGCCTGGGTCTGGTGAAGAGGGTTGGGGGTGTTGGAGGTGGTGATGCGCTCCCCAGGAGCCGGGCCAACAGGGGAACCCAGGATGGAGAGGACACACTCAGCCCTGTTCTGGATGATTCTCTGATGGCAGAGCTCACACACACGTTCACACACACACACACACACACACTTCACCAGTCCACGTCAGTCTGCTCTGGTCGGCTTGGGCAGGAGACCCACCAGCCGGTGGCTCTGAGTCCACAGATGGTCCTGGAGGGCTTCGTCGTAAGAGGCTGCTGAGGACCGGCTCCGCCTCCCGTTGTGCAGGTAGCATCCGCCCACCCCCTCCAGCTCGGGGGCAGCTGCGGCGTAGATTGCGGTGGCAGCTCCCTGGGCGGGGGTCTGTGGAGGCAAACATGCACATACTGTACAGCAGGGCTTCAAGAGCAGCTCACATCCGCCCCCCTCGCTGGGCTCGAGCGGCACAAACACTGACGTGTCAACAAGCCAAAGACACCTGCAATCCCTAATGAATAAATACAACCGCATACAATCCCAGTTTTTTTTCCCATCTTACAGTCTCAGCTTTTCCATAATGTGGAAAATAGAAATAATGTCAACTATGCTGAAATAACTCACTTTGGGATTTATCAACAGAATATAGCTATATTTAAGCGAACAGTGTTTACTGCAAACTAAACCTTTTATATAAATAATGCAATAATATCTTACGAAGCCAATTGTTATCTAATGTTTATCTAAACCTGTCCTGACAGAGCTAAGACCAAAAGGCTGCTTGTCCACTGAAGCTGCAGGAGAACTATTGGGAAATAGGAGATTTTTTTTCCTAAGATGTGAAGATCACATACATAGCTATGTTTAGAAAGTGCTCTTGGATAGATTACTGAAAAATGCAAAAAGCGTCTCAAGAGGTGCTCCAAGCTGTTGTGGTATGCGGAACAATCTCCAGGCCTAGCATGCAGGCCTTCATGCTCCGGTGAAATGGATAGCAAATATGAACTTGAGAGCAGCCTGCAGGTCCCTCAGCTGGGGCTGTTTTCACATGCGTGGCCATAACGAACACAGCCTCTGACGGCTCATGTGACACACACACTCACACATACACACACACGCACACACACACAAACACATCAGGGTGGTGAGCAGGGAGGCCTACGCCAATGCAATCAAGCAACTATGCTTCAGACACTGCAGACTTTCACAAAGGTGTGCTGCAGAAAAACTCACTGACATTCCATCCACGTTTTTCATAGAATTGCCCATTGGCCTTTACAGATAAGCCTCCGAAATTACCACAAATTTCAAACAAATCCGACTCAATCATTGGTCTCTGCAAAATGGAAATGTTGCTGTTTAATGGTATGCTAATGAGATAAACCCCTTGTCAAAAAAAAAAACATAGAATAATTCAATAGTGTATTCACGTCGAATGTCATCACCTTGACCTTGGCAACAAATGAGCCCTGAGCAATCTGGTTGGACTGGCAGAGCCGAGGCCGGCAGGGGCTGTGTGCGCAGCAGCAGGTGTCATGATGAAGGTCCTGTTGCTGGAGCAGCACATGGTGCTCACTCTCAGAGGACAACACTGACTGTCTGGCTGTCAATCAAAGGCTGCCACAGCTGCTTCGTCCTCATATCTGCACAACAACATGAGCACATGAGAGGGCGAGCTAGTCACACAGCCCTTTCCCATCAGCGCTAATCAGCTATAGGCTAGCTATAGGTGGAAGTCAATCCGAAGCTTTGTTGTTCGAGGCCGTTGTGTGCTGTCAAAATTTGGTACAACATAGAGCGAAAAGTGAACTGACTAAAGTACAGTTCTGGTATTTTACACATTGAGGCCCTTTTATGGGTTGTTGAGGATGAGGTTGAGTGGTTAAAGGTATAGTTCTGTTTTTAACACTTTTAGCCCCTTTCACAGGTTGTCTAAAATGCAATAAAATGGGTTGACACCGAAATTTTCATGACTGCTCCTGTCTTGGCTTTTTGGGAAATGTAGAATCGCCTCTGCCTGCTTCAAAATGGCTAGTAATGGGCACAATCATTTGGTCCTTAAAACAACCCGAAACATTTGTTTTAAAAATATGTACACCTCACAGAGTGGTTATTGGTGTTCACTGATGTTCCAACCCAAGTATCGTAGCGTTTCTGTCATGTTTTATTTGCCATCTTTGCTCCTTGATATTACTCCGCCAGCCCTGAAGCTACAACTGACCGCTTATACACTTCCGCGCCATATTTAAATTGGTTGCACACTTGGAACATTTTAAACGGCTGCTCTCTTTTTCCCTTGTCATCTGCCTGCACTTTCCACAGGCCCACCACCAAGTTCCCATCCCCAGCCACCTCTGTATCCCTAGCTCTTGCTTCTACCATCACAACCATAACATAGCTCCTTTTTTGTAATATTCGCTACTCAGGTGTGGGAGAGACAGTAGCCATACAGTTGTATTGTTGACAAAATGGCTGGCAAAAAGACTGCAAACGTAAACAGTCCCGCTTTCAGTTTCCAGTGCCAGAGTAATATCAATGAGCAATGAGTCTTCTGACAGAAACCAATGGGATGTATAAAATCCCAAGTAAAACATGAGTTGTATTTGAAGAGCAAAACACCAGAATTATCCTTTGTATGTGGCATAGGAAAATGAAACAGAAAGTATTTGTCTGTGCCTCATCTGGTTGTCGTTAGGTTCACTATATGGTCTATGTTGTATCAAATTTTCTCATTTTTCCTCCAACAACAGTACTCAGTGACCTCAACCAACATGGCTATGGATTGATTCAAAATGTATTTGTCCTCTGAGATCAAAGATCAAAGATCAAAGCAAACAGCGCTAGCAAAAAAAAAAAAAAAAATCTGAACAGGTGAAAACCTATTCTAATGGGGCTGGTTTGATACGAGGAGTTGGGCTAATATAATCACTCCCACAGTTTTTAGACCCATCTGAATGTGCCATTTTAGTCATTTTTATAGACTGCAGACCTCCCAGTCAGTTAAGATTCCATGACCTTCGTTTAACTTCCATAAAATTAACTTATGCCACAACCTCTGGCCAGAATACACTAATCATGTGCCAACAGGTGTGTGTGTGAAGTTTTTCTTCTCTGCAAAAGAGTGCTTTTTTTGTCTTTGTGGAAGCACTCTAGGGGGCAGTTGGTGACTTAAATTGTGATGGTTGATAAGCTAATCCTTATGAAAACATGTCTATGGACTTAAGTTGTTTATTTAAGCACACCCGCATATTCTTTAAAAAAAATGTGCAGTAGGAGGTCTAAAAATCATACGTGTTGTATCAGTGTTAAAAGGCTGCTTTACTTGGATTAGTTGCTGTCACCATACACACAGTGTGGATAGTGGTGGAAATCATGTCAGCCAAAAATCTACAACCAAAAACTATCACCTTTGCAGGTAATGGTGGTGGTGGTGGGGGTGACATTGAATAAAAAAAGAGTAGCCTCATTTAGACTGAGATTTCATAGCCCATGTGTTAAGACTATAAATATTAAAGACGTGCAATGGTATAATGACATTACTCCACCTCCCATGTCAAATTAATCCTGTATGAAAAGGGTTTAAGACGGGCTGAAGTGTTTATCTGTTAAAAACATGCTGTGCACTGCAGACGACTCTGTGAAGGATGAAATGAAGAAAATGTGTGAGAATCACATCTGAGGTCTACCTCATACTTCAAAATCCTTTACATTCTTAAAGACCTTCAATCAGAGGTGCCTGGGTGCGGCAGTGGTTATGCTATCTGACTCATCGCCGACTCATTATCTAATATAAAAAAGAACTCATATCAATGATTATTTTGTGTGGAGTGCTGCCACGTCTTGGGCGGGCTTGTCAGACTGTCATAAACAGCGGGTTACTACTGGGGAAATTCTACAGAAAGATTGTCACCAAGATCCAATTAGCATTGATTTAGCTGGACATCAAATATTAATATGAATATATGAATATTAATTATTAATAATTTTATACAAATATTAATCTTATTAATATTAATTTAAAGAACACACCAAATCAATTAATGATGTATCTATCTGACACAGCATACACACTATAGACAGAGAATCAAGGTAACATCAGCAACAAGAGACAGGAGGGAGCAAAAGCCTGTCACAAGAGACTGCATGACTGAGATAGATTCTGGAGAAATGGGATGTTTCTCTGTCATGCAGACAGAGGTAGATATATTCATGGAAAAGTATTTGTCAGAGATAACCATCCTGTTTCAATTCTGAGCTGGGAAATTTGTACTGAGACAGCTACTCTAAATTCATTCAGATAAGGTACACTGATCATGATGTCAGTGATATCAAAAAAGATGCGCTCCACTGTGAAATGATGGTTTAGGTTTTGAATCACACACACACTATGCAGTTCTTTGGAAGAGAAGAGCACATATTTAGTCTTTGTGACACCGAGCTTGTTCTACTGTGAATCTATGAATAGAAAGGCCTGTCCTCACTGCCAGTGGTGACAACAATGCCAACTACAACCCTGGGAATACGAACATCCACTATGACCGTCATTTAGAAGAGTGTATCTCTCTCTTTTTTCTGTTCATTATTGGACTTGATGGACTCTGAAATGTTGTCAACAGTTCCTTCACAGCCTCACTCTCAAAACTGACCGATGTGCAGTCTGCTTCGCCTCACAGTCATTGTGGTATCCAACGTGTGTGTTATCATTCCAATCATATAAAGCAGTGCTTAAGACTCGTTTCATGCCATTATAGAAATTGTATTATTATCTGAAAAGTATATCCTTAGTAGTGTGGACATCTTAAGGTGTGATGGACACTGATATTAGCTGTATCAACACTCAACTGAATGACGGTGAAAAAAATAAATAAAATAAATCTGTTTAAAAAAAAAAAAAAATCGACAAGACACAACAAAGAGGAATCAAAGCTGATGACTGGCCTCCTGAACCACTTCCAAGGGCAGCTTTAGGCATTTGCTAAACTCTGGACAGTCACCAGGTTGAAAGGGATGTGAGGCATGTAGAGCCTGATAATGTAATAAATTCCCAATAATGTAATAATCCTGATAATGTAATAAAAAATTCCTCATAAGTCCCCAAAATATGTAATAAAATCTGATAATGTAATAATTTCCCAATAATGTAATACCATGCATTTCCCAATAATGTAAAAATCGCCATACTGATAATGTAATAAAGTGTTACATTGATGGGGAGTTATTACATTATCGGGTTAGCCTCAATTTTGCAGAACCCGATAATGTAATAATTTTCCAATATTGTAATAACTTTGGTCAGTGCTGTAGCATTAGGTCACCAATTTCAGGGGTCCAAATGTTGAAGCTGGTCTGGCATCAGGTTCTCTCTACTTTTACCCTGCTGCTTTACTATTTGCAGATATTATTTATTTTTACATGACTGTGAATGCAGAGGTTTTTTTTACAGTAGGCCTATTAAAGGGATTTTCAGTAGTAATAAACCAATAGGCCACAGAGAAAATCAACAGTCATTTACATTGACCAACTGGACTTAGAACTATGTGTTGATTTGTGCAGCAATGTCCCTTAATAATTACACAATATACTGTATGTTCAATGCATTTGCTCTATTTTCCCTTGGCCTGGCAGATGAATGAGGCACTTTGAGTGGGTCCTCTGTTGGCCTATTGTTCTTTCAATAGGTGAAACACTACTGGCTGAAGACTTTAGACTATTAAAACTACTTTTTCAGGTCCTTTCCATTTTTTCATCTTCCATTACTCATGTCATGCAGTAGTGATATTTAACGCCCGCACCAACATCATCATGACATTCAACCCAACCCGCTGAAACGGAGACAGGGGAAAAAAGAAACCAATAGTCCACTGCCATCACCTAGTGATGTTAAAGGAACAGTAAAAAATAAATGTAAATTAATCATGAAAAGGCCCTGATATACAAACCGGATTCCAAAAAAGTTGGGACACTAAACAAATTGTGAATAAAAACTGAATGCAATGATGTGGAGATGGCAAATGTCAATATTTTATTTGTAATAGAACGTAGATGACAGATCAAAAGTTTAATCTGAGTAAATGTATAATAAGAAAAAATGTTGATTCAAATTATCACGGTGTCAACAAATCCCCAAAAAGTTGGGACAAGTAGCAATAAGGGGCTGGAAAAAGTTAATTTGAGCATAACAAAGAGCTAGAAGACCAATTAACACTAATTAGGTCAATTGGCAACATGACTGGGTATAAAAAGAGCTTCTCAGAGTGGCAGTGTCTCTCAGAAGCCAAGATGGGTAGAGGATCACCAATTCCCACAATGTTGCGCAGAAAGATAGTGGAGCAATATCAGAAAGGTGTTACCCAGTGAAAAATTGCAAAGACTTTGCAGTTATCATCATCAACTGTGCATAACATCATCCGACACTGCACCAAAAAAAGGAATGCTACTGTAAAGGAAATCACAGAATGGGCTCAGGAATACTTCCAGAAACCATTGTCAGTGAACCCACCGTGCCATCCTCCATTGCCAGCTGAAACTACAATGCAAAGAAGAAGCCATTTCTAAGCAAGATCCACAAGCTCAGGCGTTTTCACTGGGCCAGGGATCATTTAAAATGGAGTGTGGCAAAATGGAAGACTGTTCTGTGGTCAGACGAGTCACGAATTCTTTTTGGAAATCTGGGACGCCATGTCATCCGGACCAAAGAGGACAAGGACAAAGCAAGTTGTTATCAACGATCAGTTCAGAAGCCTGCATCTCTGATGGTATGGGGTTGAATGAGTGTGTGTGGCATGGGCAGCTTGCATGTCTGGAAAGGCACCCTCAATGCAGAAAAAATATATTCAGGTTCTAGAACAACATATGCTCCCATCCAGACGTCATCTCTTTCAGGGAAGACCCTGCATTTTTCACCAAGATGCCAGACCACATTCTGCATCAATCACATCATCATGGCTGTGTAGGAGAAGGATCAGGGTACTGAAGTGGCCAGTCTGCAGTCCAGATCTTTCACCTCTAGAGAACATTTGGTGCATCATAAAGAGGAAGGTGCGACAAAGAAGGCCCAAGACGATTGAACAGTTAGAGGCCTGTATTAGACAAGAATGGGAGAGCATTCCTATTTCTAAACTTGAGAAACTGGTCTCCTCGGTCCCCAGACGTCTGTTGAGTGTCGTAAGAAGAAGGGGAGATGGCCTTGCCCCAACTTTTTTGGGATTTGTTGAGACCATGACATTTTGAATCAACATATTTTTCTCTTAAAATGATTTTCTCAGTTGAAACTTTTGTTCCGTGATATGTTCTATTCTGAATAAAATATTAGAAGTTGGCACCTCCACATCATTGCATTCAGTTTTTATTCACGATTTGTATAGTGTTCCAACTTTTTGGGAATCCGGTATGTATTAGATATTAATAAGGAATCATGATTTCAAATCCTTTAATCGCTGACAACAGTAATCCAGCCTGAATAATTCCATTACAAAAGTGAAGTTGCAGTCCTCAACTTATGTTGATGTTGACATAATGTGTGTATTGTGCTTTGGCCTGGTTCTACACCCTCCACCTTTCTGATTTTGGCAACCTAGCTGGGCACCTTTTGTATAAAAGGAGGGGAATAGGACACTATGCTCTGCAGTATTTTGAACGTGATTACGGTACCAGTTTTGGCCACAAATGTACTGTTCCTTTAAATAAGCTCCGAGTACACTGTTTGAGCACTGAAAATCTTCTAATATCTGCAAGTGATGATGAAGAGACCTAATACAATTGGGACAAAATTATGAGCAAAATAATAGTGGGTGGTCACATACAGAGCATCACCACTTGGTACAAATTAACTGGTGTCCTAACATTTCAGTTCTGACCAAATTTATTACAATATTGGGAAATTATTACATTATCAGGTTCTGCAAAATTGAGGCTAACCTGATAATGTAATAACGCCCCATCAATGTAACACATTATTACATTACCAGTATGGAGATTTTTACATTATTGGAAAATGCACGGTATTACATTATTGGGAAATTATTACATTATCAGGTTTTATTACATGTTTTAGGGACTTATGAGGACATTTTTATTACATTATCAGGATTATTACATTATTGGGAATTTATTACATTAAACAGGTTTACATACAGGTTCTACAAGGCATTTTGCTGCCGTGTCTGATTTTAAGTGAACATTCTTGCCTTGTGAGCCTCCTCTACTGTTTTAATGGCTGTGTGTGATGAGTTGACTACTGGCGCACTTATGGCTATAGGGCAAAATAGTCCTTGTTAAAGCGAATGCTCTGAATGATTAACCATCCAAGAAGAATGGCCTCCTCGGATCAGAGAAATACAGAATTCAATTCACTTGTGCCAGAGGGCAAATATTTACTGTGTGCCCACAAAGGATCTCCATGCGTCTTCACTAGAGAAAAGAACAAGGTCGCCGTGCCGCACAGACACTCTCACATGGTGCTAGTTGAAGCAGTGTGTGGGTGGATGGGAATGCTTTTATGGAGTAGAACATGCCAGACGATTAACACATCTTCTGTTGACGCCCGTCTAATTAGATTTGTTTTGCCTTTTTTGATCCTTATCAACTCGGACCGATCCCATTAAGCATATTTTTTTAGCACATGCGTTATCACACTGTCATGAAAAACAAACACAACAAATAAACAAGCGTGTTTTTGTGGAGGTGCCACCACTTACCCAGAATAGCAGCCTTGCCACCAGCCCCTTGGCAAGCTGCGCGGGGCTGCATAAATGGCGGTACAAGGCTGTGTCCACCATCCCCGGATCCACAGTGTTGGCTGTCACTGGAAATCCCCCCGCTGTGAGCTCTTGCTGCAGGCGGTATGTGAAAAGAACAAGTGCCAGCTTGCTGAGGGCGTATGCGGCGTGGGCACTATAGCGCTGCCTGCAGGGAGACGCAAGAAGGATGGGAATTTAGCAACGTTGTCAAGATGGCTCAGCTTCATTCTCATCTGGCCTCTCTCGATGCTCTTGCTCCTTTTTAAACGTGTCTCCACTCATTATGCCTAAAGCACATCACAATTACACCTGTGGCCTGGATGGCATCCAACACAAATATTTACTCCGCAACTGGGAGGGGTGGAGAGGTGCATCACGGCATAACAGACATAATACCTGTGGTACAGGCTTCGAGCATTCCCACTACTTCATTTCATACATGACTACATCAAAAGACAGGGAGCAATTCCAACCGTGTGACCTATAAGTGACTCAGCCGCCACTCGCATGCATGGAGTGGTGAGGAATTCAGCTTGTGCGCATGTTTCCGGCCTGGTCACCTGTCCTTGCGGACCTCTCAGAAAGCTATCATCTGGAAGAATAGGCTGGGAAAATAGGACCAATACAGTATTAAGCTTTTTGAAGAGGGCCTCTGAATCTCACACATATCAGCCGGGATCCTCTGGAGAATCGTCTGGGACACGGCACACACTTCTCTCTGCAAAGAGGGCCTGACAGTTGAACAGAGAGCATTCCTTGTAAATCCAACAGTTCTGCAGTGGGCAGACATAATCTTATTTGTGGTAGGGGAAGTGGGGCTTTAATGAAGGGCACTAATGTCTTAGGTTTAAAAATGGAAACATCTGATTTGATTCCAAAGCCACTAGTGATTGCGAGCAAGACTGTATCAGAGGTTTTTTTAGACTGTATCAGAGGCATGGCCGTGGTGTCCTTAGGCTTGCGGTTTTCTGTCACCAGACTCAGGGTTAACTGCACAATGTCCTCACAGACAGGTTCTGAGGAAGCTATGGGGAGTGGCTCTGAGGCTCAAAACACACTAACACAGTGGGCAAATTCAGGGCACCATCAATGGTAGTTGTTTGGAATTGTCAGGGAGTTCTTCACATAAAAAAGACAGATATTTGTGTGCAACTATGTGTATATATGGTTGGCCTGTGAATACATGAGGTTAAACATGGAAGGGAGAGTTGTGCCTCTGTGTGTGCATGTGTGTGTTTGTGAGAGAGAGAGTTTGTGTGTGGGTGTCTGTGCCTGTGTGTCTGAGAGCTAGCACTTTGTCTGTCGAACGTTATTGGAAGATGTCTCATTAGTCTCTCATTAGTGTCACCGGGTGTTCATTTGAGGTGCCGGCATGTCTCTGCCTGTGTGTGTGTCTCTCTCTCTCTGTGTGTGTGTGTGTGTGTGTACTGTGTGTCATTGGGATATGTCAACCGTGGGGACAATGGGGAAGTGATGGTGTATGTGATCAGCAGGAGCGGGCGCTAATGCCTGTCAGCCTGCAGGGAGCTCCCGCTGGAAGCAGCTGTGCTCTGCTTAAACGCTGGCCCCGGTGTCCCTGTGCCACATCCCTTGACTAGCAGCACACATTCACAGCAAGCCATTAACCCCAGGAGCAGGGACACGCAGAGGTGAGGGAAGCTGCTTATTAGCACGTTCCCTTTCACCAAGACGAAATAATAAATAACCAACACTGGGTTTAAGGTCAACATGCTATTTAGAGCTGCCGTGAGAGTGATACACACAAGTGACGCACATTGATGCTGTTCACCCGCACCTGTCTCAATGTGCAGACCTCCTAACTGGTTTGGTTTACTACAGAAGCTTGTCTGTTCACACAGCTGATGTTCTGGTGGGCACAGAGCTCTCCTGGTGCCACTGAACTTGGTGGCTTCTCTCAAATTGCTCCTCCAGGGAAATACCATGCCATGATCACACACACACACACACACACACACACACACACACACAGCTTCAGACAAGAAGAGGTGTGTGAGTCCAGCAACTCACAGTCGTGTGCTCTCTCTCTCTCTCTCTCTCTCTCAAACACACACACACACGAAAATACCATGCCATGATGACATTGCTGCCACCCAAGTGCTCTGTGGGAAAGTACTCGCTGGCAGTACCTTCTCTGGGGCTCGTTGAGGCTGAGCTGGCCCATGTGGTGTGCGGAGGAGGAGATGGTGACGACGCGAGCGCAGGAGTCATGCTGCCCAGACTGCTTTAGGGTGTCCAGCAGGAGCCTGGTCAACAGGAAGTGGCCCAAGTAATTGACACCAAAGTGTTGCTCGAAGCCCTCTTCTGTTTCCGTCTCAGGCACCAGCATAACGGCTGCTGTTCACGGAAAACAAACACACTTTTAGCTCATGTCCCAGCAACCTTTATATATACTGAAGAGCTGTAGGAGATCCACTCATATAGAGCACACATATCCTAGCCCTAATACCGCAGATGATTCAGAGCATACACACCCTAGACCTAATGCTGAGAGATGATTTGACGTAGATAAATAGGGCAAAATGGCAATTTTTTCCATCTTGAAATTTGAGTGGATAACTAATTTAAATAATGACATGCTCATTCACCTTAGCATTTATAATTATAATTTGTCTTTTTTGCTCAAAATACCAATTTGTTTTGCACCAATGAGCCCAGGGTAATCAGGATAACAGCACAATGTATTTTTGTGATAATACACATTATGCCCAAGCTTCCTGTTTCTAATGAATGAGGAAGAGAGGTGCTCTGGTGGGTGATTAATGTCATATAAGTAACCTGGAATTGAATTTGGTTTTAATAACACTAAAATGCTCTAAACCCCCATAACACACAGCAGATGGAGATTAAGAATTTAAAGCTGCACTAGAGAAGACGCCCGACTGTGTCCTCTATGGCGGAAACATGCAATTGAACACAAATAGTGTTTCGGTTGTGTTTGCTTCTCCAGCAAAGTCATACAACTAACAATGAACAAGAGGCGGTCAAAGGTCTTTTACAGGACATGTGGAAAGAGCATGACTTTTTCAGATTACAAAAATGGATTTACAGTATAGCATTTTGAATCAACTCATCTTTAAATTGATGTGTTTATTCCACAGGTCACTAACAAAAGTAAAACTGAATGTCTTGGCTAAAACTATACTATGTCTGTTAAATTTTCACCTTTCAAATTATGCAGAATTTGTTCTTTGTCATTGCCTAAAATGACGCATAACAGCAGGAGGTAGTTTAGGTGAGAAGAAAGAAGCTTTAAAAAATGTTTAAAACAAAGCTTAATTGCAGGTAGAAAGCTGTGTGAATGTAGATGTATAAAACCGGGCATAAAGTGACAGTAATGTCACTACTGTAGGTAATCCATGCAAAGCCTTAGTTCCCATGCCTTTTTCATTGGTACCATGAACTATGGGCATGGAGCTCCAAGCTGATCCTCATCCTCTAATCCCTGTCACACAATCTGATTCTTAGAGACACCTCCCGCTTAACTGGCATCAAATAGCATAAATTTAGTGCCAGTCTTAGGCTTCTTGGGCTTAAGGATGGTGCAGCTAAGGTTAAAATGGGGTTAATATGGATGGAGTCAAATGAAACATAAGTGCCATAACTAGTTTTGTAACATAAAGTCTAATTCCCATCACCAGTATCTACCACAACCATCTGACCTTAGAGGTGGCGGGTGTCATGATCACACACCCCATGACCTGCTGCTAAATAAAGACCACTTAAATGCCCTCTCATGTCATGATGACTTAGGATCAGGGCCAAATGAATAAAGCACATGCTGAGAATACAAATTGATGGGCAACTTCAAGACGTGACATCAGTCCATATGAGAGATGTCTGACAGCATGTGAAAAGCTCCAAATCTGCCCTGAAGAAAATCATCTGTATTTTGAGAAATTATAAAATTATAATCCACGGGATCAGTATATGCTAAACAACAGCAACAACAACAACAACAAAAAACATTTAACAGTGCTTAACTTCATCTGACAAACAGTTAAGCAAATAATATCTAAAGATCAAACAAGGAAAACCAAAAGGTAAATTGCATCTGCTGCCTTGGAAACTATGAATCATGCACTTTAAAATCACTCATGACATTTTATTTTTTACACTTCTAATTTACAGTTCCAGAGCTGCAAGTATAATTGCTTACAATTGCTTGCATCTGGCTTCAGAGTTTTTTTTTTGGATAAACAAGAATATTTATTGTCTGAAGTCTAGAGAAGACTGTATAGCAGGTATGTGTTTTTATTCATATTCACTATTATTATTGATTCTGTGTACATACTCTGTCTCTGCAGTAAAATCCAGCAAAAACTCTTAGTATCTTTGAATCTTGGTTTACTAAATTACAGTAAGTATGAGAAATATTAGTGATTTTGTCATTATTTGTCCATTACCCACTTGCTTTGATAGACAAAACATAATTAAGAATGCACTAGCCAAATTAACAATATTATTTTCTTCCCCGTGAAAGATCTCTCCATTCCTTTATTGCCTCGAACAAAGCCAAACACCATAGACATGTGGCAGCATGCAGTTTAATAAGTAGACATGAGGCTGCATGGAGTTTAATGAGACTGTGAGTGGTGTTAATTACTCTTTGGTCACGCACCATTGTTGACAAGGACATGTAGCGGAAGTCCTCTGTGTTTAAACCTTTTGACAAACTGCCGAACAGAGCTTAAGGAGCCAAGGTCAAGGTGCTCGAACTCCACTGGGAACAGAAGAAACACACAGACAAGACATACAGTATCAATAATCACAGCCACAGTCTTATGCAAGACTTTTAAATATACTAATCTACTATTGCACATCTATTACCTCAAACTAACCTCACACCTAACACATCTGCTGCATTTTTACCAACAAAGTGGCAGAAATTAGTGGCCAGTAACTCTGATCCATCTACACAGACTCCTTTTTTAGAGGTCCTTCCCCTGAGCCTTCCCTCGCTCCGACTTAAGTGAAGGACTACCAGCCTGTCTCTCTTTTTTCCTCTCCTTTCCAAAACTACTAACAGTTTTCAAACAGGTCACAGAATTCCTCTCTCAGTACAGCTTCCTTGATTTCGACCAATCTGGTTTCAAAAGTGGCCACTTCACTGAAATACCTTGAAAAAAGCCAGAACAGCCCCTTGTCTTTGCCATATATGCCACCTCATCGGGTCCATCATCCACTTCAACCATGAATCTCTAAGTGTCTTTCTGACATACCTGCCTGGATAAAAGAACATCAACTCCAATTGAACAGCATTAAATCACCTCCAGTTTAATCAGCATCAAGACAGACTCCTGATCTTTTGCTTCCACCAAATTGCTAAATCTGGCCGTAAAGATGGATAACCAGCTGACCTTTGCTGATCATTTTGCATTTGTAGCTTAGTCTGCTTTTCTCTATTCAACGTAAGGAAAATCAGACCCTACCTAACCCAACAGACAATAGATATCTCTCAACTTGACAACACAAAACAGATCTTCTAGTCCAGGCATGGGCAAACTAAGGCCCGGGGGCCATATACGGCCCGTTTGGCTTTTTAATCCGGCCCGCCAAACATTATCAAACCTTTATTTAGTTTTTTTTTCCTGCAATTTCTGCAAATTGTTGTTAAATGCATAAAAAAGCCTTGCATACTCATACTTTACCACCTATTAAAGGCCAAAACTGTGAAATATAATGGTCTTTACATGTCATTTATATTACTTCACACAAACACTACATCTATCTGCTCCTGGCACGGCCCCTTTATTAAATTTTATAACCCACTGTGGCCCACGAGTCAAAAAGTTTGCCAACCCCTGTTCTAGTCTGCACTGTGAGACTAATAGACTACTATTACAGACGACACTCGATGCAGCTTCACATTCTTTCTCTGATGCTGCTTGCATCAAATTCAGATAACTGGTACCACCTGGTAGCCACAGACCTCTATATTTTTGATGTCAGAAAGTTGAAACGTGGAAAAACTAAATACTAAACCATTCACAGGTAGAACATATTATTCCACTTTAACTCTAATGATGGGAACAGCCGGAACAGAATGAGCTAAAAACACGTCATGTCAAGTATAAGACAGTTGAGACAGACCAAGGTGAAACATAGTCATAGCATATGGCTATGAGTATAACACAATTATTGAGATTCCAAGTCTCTCAACCTTTAAGAAGTTTTTGAAAACTCAGCTCTTTTGAGAGCAGTTCTTGCCTTGAAAGTTCTAACTACCTGGAATACACTGCCCTCTGCACTGCCTTACAATTGCATTTCTATCACACCCCTCCACCAACCAATTTTCTGTTAGCGTGTCATAATCTTAGTAAGGTTTTTAATTGTGTTGTAGCTTGAATTTAATCCCCACTCGGTAAGTTGCTTCGAATAAAAGCTTCTGCTAAATACCCAAATGTATGCTGATGCATTCAGAGCTTTGCGTGAGAAGAGAATTGGGCCTACAGAAATGTTATCTATGGGGGCAAGCCGAGGCAACCCTATAGCTGTGCAAAGTGCCAGTGGGATTGCAACTCTCCTGTAGGTTTATTCCAGCCACTGGAGGGCTTGCTCCAGCAACTCAGCACACAGACTGGAGCACTGCTCCAGCGATCCCACTAGAGTCCAGGATGCTTGCCAAACCATGTACACAAATTCATTCACAGAACTTGACGCGAGGGAGAAAACACCGGTCCAAAGACTAGGTCAGTTATACCTGGACACACTTGGATGTCACTGGAACGCTGGTCAGACGACACATGAAATACAGTAATTTATTGTTATCAAAACAGATGATACATTTAAGTTCACAAAGCATCAGAGAAAGAAAATCTCTTTCTAAAATGTTGAGATGCCATTTGTAAACTTATCAATAGCTAAAAAAAAACAAAATTCAAATGATAAAACACTGCAAGAGGCATAAGATAAACAAGAATAATAACTGCCTGATAATGATGATGGGGAAATCAGTCTTGTCATGTACCTGACACCACAGTCCTTTCATAACTGATGCTAATTGACGTTTCCAACCGCATAAACAAGTATGACAGGTTTTTTGATGCCACACCAGCGCCTACATTCAGCCAAGCTACAAAGCTGTGCCTATCCTGAGAGCACTCCGGTCGAACCCACAATCAGTATTACTGACAACCAAGGGCATGGTATATTTAAATAAGTTCAGCTAAAGACCCTCTGAGTTAATTAGACTCATAATGAGTTAAGAAGCAGTCGCCCAAGGCCAGCCAAGAGGAGGAGACAGATCAGCAAATGGGAGACACCAAAAAGGAGGGGGTCATATTGCAATTAGGGGAGAAGCATCAGCTAACTAAACGTTCAGCACAGGGCGGTGTGGTGTGGGGTGTAGTGATGCATGCACCCATAAATATGCCTAGCAGAACAGGCAGATCATCGCTGGGGTGACATCACACTTGCCGACATTGTAAAAGGATTAATTCCAAGAGCCATTTCTGCTCTCCAACATCAAAGCACAGTGGGAGTGCCTATTAATCTCTTATAACTCAAAGCTGCCGGAGAGCAAACACAGCTGTGAAAACGCCCATTTCACATATCCACGACATTGTCCATCACAGATGAAATCACTGATGGGAAAACCCTCATCAGTAGAATCAGTTTCAAATGCTACACAATAATAAAAAAAATAATGCATCAATAATGCCATTCCATTCCAAGGCTTAGGCCCCGTTTTACACAGTATTGGTGTGCAATGGCACAGGGACGTGTTCAATTGCAAGCTTGAACACCTTCCTTGTGCTGGACAGAGTCAATATCCATCTGGCAATTTTCTCATTGTTCACAGACAAAGGCTAATAAGAAAATTCATTTTCTGTGGGTTTGGCTAAGTCTGGCTCTTTGTGCAAGTGTTTATTGGACGGCGGAGCATTTCCTCTGTGTACACATGCAGAGCCCAGAGTATCAGCTGACACATAACACAATGCTCTCAGATTTCACACCATTCTGTGCAATGCATAAAAACAATTCATTTTTGCAGCTTTATTTATATAAATAGCTAGATGCACACTGGCCTTTCATTTAAATAGATGAAAACATCAATAAAAATATTAAGGAATGAAAATGAAATGCTCCCTGTGGCAAAACCGGATATGCAAGCAACGTTTAGAGTCTTCTTGTCTGAAGTACCTCTCCACATGAAACCTCTGATGCCCAAGTGTCTCCACTTAAGCAGGTCATTATTTTCAATGGCCAAAGAAGCCCAGCAACACTCTGCTTAGGCTTTGTAGCACGTAAATGGAGGCCCTACAACCCACCAATCACTGCAGGCCATGTGACTCCATCCCAACATTCATTAACCTCAGGAAGTCCAGTTTAAAATGGCAAGCAGACCCTCAGGACAACCCCCACGTTCTCGCTGTGCACTGTAACAGAGTCTCTGGCAAAAAATAGGGCAGACAAAAGGGCTTCAAACCACTGTCACAATACACGCACGTATGATACCAGAGCCAGGCACCACCGTTGCTCACGGCTTCTGGGACATTCCACCATCACACATGATGCTATGCGCTGCTTGCCTCTAGGTGGAAGTTAACCTCATTTACACTTTTTACACACTAAAACCTGAGAGGCTCCACTGGGGTTTCACTGAATAAATGGGTTAAAATCCACAAAAACACCCAACCAAAGAACAGGCTCAAAAAAAAAAAGCTCCAGTGTCCTCCACAGATATAAAGGGCTGTACTACAGCATGTGAGACAAGACTGCGCAGCTCTGAGAGTGGGGAAGGCACAGATGTGCTGACCCTTATTATCCTCCTATATGATGATAGCGGTAATGAGAGGTGAGGAAACACATCTACTCCGCTGGGCTTCTGCACAACCACACGACTCCACCGCCTCTACAGCCTGCTTCTCTATAGGCTTTGACAGACAGGCCAAAGCGTGTAGAAATTTGAATCTCCTCGGACAAACAAGTCAGGGTGTCAGGGGTAGCATGTTAGCCTTAGAAAACATGCATTCGCTGTCATCTTAGTTTGAGACATTTTAATATGCAAGTATGCATCTTTGCAAAAAATGCTGCATATTTTCCCCCTGTCATTTTTACGAGATTTAGAGATGTTGGAGCTGAAAAGAAAGGATTGAGGATTGAGTGTTAAGCGAATGCGGTGACACACTTTGGGGAGGGAATGCCTTTGTCCTTCACGAAGCAAATCTCTGGAACATTTCTACATGCCTGAGCATTTTATGAAACAAGGAGGAGAAAGCTTGAGTGGTGACTCATCTTTGCATTACAGGAAGTGCGTCTCGGTTATTACTGACATCTTTGCCTTTGGGCAGTCATTTAGAAACACTGATGGCTTCAGACTTGATGTCTTTGGCTTCTTGTTCACTCTGTTAAATATGGCAGAGCAAGCCTAAATGGATTTTTGTCATCTAAATGTATTTTTGGCCCCTGAAACTATAATGAAGCCTCAAGGCATACAAACACTGGCTGACATGCAAAACAACGTATCTGGCTGTGGCCGTATAAATTTCAGAAGGGAGAAAAATGCCCACCAGCCAGTACGGTTTGTTCTGATGCTGCATGGGCTGCAGGCTGCAAGATAACCATCTCCTACACAAGCCTATGGTTTCTCATATGGCAATATCTAGGAGGCAACCCTGACCTAGCAGTTGTACTCAAAGGAGTGTCCCATACTTTTCATTTATTTTATAAGATCCCCTAATATGCTTTTTGGACAAGATACTTGCCTCATTATTGTTATGGCATTCTAGCATATACTTGAATCTTAAAAAACATTGTGATTCTATTGGTTGTATTACACAGTCTATGAAAACATTATTTTAATATTAGATTAGATACAATGGTCACACTGGTCAGCATATTGTTTAATCGCATTTGAGATTAGTTGGTTCAATGTAAACTGGGATGAAGACAGCTTCAGGGGGATCAACTTGCTTTTCTGAATGGCCAGCACAAACATTGAAATATCTCATTTTATAGCCAAAAAGAAACCATAATAATGGATCCAAAAGTTAAAAATCACAGAAGAAAAATGACCTTGCTGTGGTAAAAACGTTGATACATTTGAAATCCATCCTTCCATGGAGGGAAGTAAAGCAGTGTGACATTACTGGATAATGAGCTCTCCAGATATACTGCAGCTTGCTCATGAGTGTGCCTCCTCCCTTTGAGTTGGAGACCACCAGAATGACTGACAGCAAAGGATTCTCTGGGACTGAGCTTTCAAATTTGAATAATGAAGCTATCACAACTTAGCTAAGCACAAACCAATTCTCAATTAAGAGTTGGTCTGGACACTTTTTTTCTAAGTTCACTTTTGACTTTCATCAGGCCTAACAGTCAGTGATTAAAATTGAGCTATACTACTGTAAACTTATGCTGAATATTATATTATTGTGTTATTTTGTTTTCTTATTATATCATTCTCTGAATGATATACGAGATAGTGTGTCTCTCTATCAGCCATGTTTATTAAATGACAGCAAGACAAAGCCAAACCCAAAGTTCAAAACAACAAAGGTTCAAAACAGCAAAATACCAAGAAAATGCACATAATAAACATATTTATTAAGTCAACTTCCATTGTCTCATATCCAACTGATTTATTGGATATGAGACAATGGAATACTAGACAATGACAATTGAACATTGTAATGCTGGGATGAGGGACAAGCATACTGAATCCATGTCAAACATGCTTCCATCTAACAAATGAGATCCAGTCATTTAGACACTGTAAAGAGACTATTTTGCTTGTTTCTGTATTATTCCCCTTGTGTCAAATTACTTAGAAAATACAGCTTGTTATAAGGTGTTTTGATCTTAAAACAAGCTGTCGCTGAGAGAATATTTAGATCTGATGGTATTCGAATTGTTATTCGAATTGTTATAAGTAAATGTATCTAATGGCAGAATATATGTGGTTTGTTCAGTGTAGCTTGCTCCAATGTTACCTCATTTTAGAAAAAATGTCATGGAATGCAATTCAAGCTTTGATCATTGGTGACACTGGACAGCTGAATCAAAGACCTGGTCTCACTATCAGCAGCTATCTTTACCAAGCTAGTGAGATTATTGTGTGGGACCATCTCATCATATATTTTTTTGTTTTCCTTCAAAAGGGACATCTATCCCCACACTAGACTCTTTCCTCATTTTAAAACTGGAATCTCTGAAATTCACCGTAAACATCACATCTATATTTAATGTAATCTGAACACTCTTGTTAGCTGTTTGCTTTTGGCTTTCAGCTGTTACAGTAGTGCTGGTCAACACAGTGCCACATTCAAGATGCAGATAAGGAGAGTGCTAGAGAAGATTTTGCCAGTAAAACTTTTGGAGAGGAACTAAATTACTGATGCAAGTCTAAACAATCAGATTCACCAATATTTTTGCTAGTCAAGTCCATACAAAACCAACAGTGTTAGATGACCAATAATGATCTAGTCACCACCCTCTACAGGCAATAAATGAATAATCTTAATTGAGATTGCGAAATGGCTGACATTTTCTTAAATTGCTTAGTCTAATCCCACACCTCTGAAGAGATTAATGGTGTTATTACAAAAATCATCATGAAAAATACTATACACTTCCAAGATGCAGGTGTTAACATCAACTACAATAAATTTCCATTCAAATAAGTGACCTTTTGATTTGAGTTACATGCACAGAACATGCTGTCAATGGCTGCATTTTTTGTTCATTTTAAATGGTCATGAAATTTAATTGTTCAATTAAATAGGATCCTAAATGTTAGGTGAATTGTAAGTTTTGTATGATGATAGACATTCAGTTAAGAGCTCTACTGAAAATCATCAGCTATATCGTGAGAAGTACATTTTCTTCAGGCGGCTTTCATTTTGTAAAGAAATAGTCTGTTTTGTGACTTTTTATACTGAAACACTAAGGATCCAGAGCGCCAATCCCTGTTCATTCCCCTAAAAAGGTTCAGAGGCATAATTCAATTTGGTGGAGTATGAGCTGTATAAAAGTGTCTGCTGAAAGCTCCAGTGTGTGGAGAGGATGACCTTGTCTTGTTTAACGAACTGTGCGCAGGGAGGAGGAGTCAGTGAAGCATGTTTGCTGACCAACAGTTCAAAGAAATAAAAATGTCCATCCTGCTCTACCTTCATTTGTTGGATTTGTTCAGCTGGAGACTGATGGGTCATGTAGCCAGACATTTTGACACGCAGACCTCTAGTTACCTTTATTATTTATGTAAACACTGACGAGGAAAATCAGATCTATTCTAACATCGCCTTGGGGAAGATCATTTTGAAGGATTAAGTGTTACAAAATCAGTTATGTTTTACCATAATTTCTGCAACCATGGGCATGCAAGACATTTATATAAATGTGCTTCATGATGTGGCGAACAGGACAAAGCATGATGCTAAGCTAATACTGCTGATTGAGATAAGGTCACTGGTGCCTTGAATTCCACACACACATACACACAATATTGATTACTGACTGAACTGTAAGCAAATTGAATAAACACACTGACTTTGTCAACTTCATCATAGCCATAATGAGTACACCCAACACACAGATGCCTGTGGTAATACAGGTTAAATAAGGTGATCCCGAGCTCCCAGTGAGATCAGACAACATCTGACTGATGCTGGCGACTCATTTGCAAAGAGCGAAATGAAGACAACTTCAAATGATGTCTGCCATCTTCACTTAACCTCTGATGCGTGCTCTGACAAAGCGAGCGAGCTGGCAAAGCCCAGCTGTCACAGATTCACCATGCTCCGTCAATGGCCAGATTGATGTTCTTCAGCCCCAGAGTGAAGGAGAGGAGACACAGGGGCGGTGCATCCACAGACCGGCAGGCCTGATAAGATTTATCTTTGGCAGCAACAGAAGAGATAGATCACAATTGATGGCGGGTTGGGGGAGGAGTGACAAACAAGAGCTTCATTTGTAAGCAGACCCATTCAGTGGGGCCTTGATAGGCTCCCCTGCCAAAGACAATCACCAGGCCCACCTACCCCAGACCACTCCACCTTCGCTGCTTGTGGGGTCACGCTGGGGCATTGTTGTCTTTGCTAGACGATTGCTGCTCATTCTGATTGCTTCTTGGGACAGAAATACTCTCCTGAGTGCTTCAGTGGAGTGATATGCCTGTGCTGATTTCAGTCAGTTACTGTTATCTGAAATAGCTTAGGCTTCTTTATTCAGTCAGACCCTGTCTACACACGGCAGCGCCCTGAGACTACACAAAAAAAACATTCAAAGTACACTAAATTATAATATCTTGGCCAGGCTGCACAGGTGTAAAGTAAAGTAGAATAAATGACCACACCTTGGTTAGGCTGCACAGGTGTCCAGGTGCTCCGATGAACACTTAAATGTCTTCACATGAAAGTTAAAAGTCCTTCAGGAAGTTCAATGACTACTGCTGCTCCTATCTCAAGCATGCAAACTCATTAACATGCAATCTATTTGCAAAACTGCAGCGAGTGGGCAAAACCGGGAGGCAATTTCGCAGAACCCAATCACGCCGCCTCCAGTGAATCCCCCCGGCAGTTGGCCGGATTTGGAACAAACACAGTCTGACAAAACACTCTTATTACAACTCTTTGGCATACATTGGAAATGACCGTGTGCCACAATACATTGTGTTAAGTGGCAACATTTTGCCCCAAGCAGTTTTCCAAGGCTCTTGTCTTTGGGGTAGCCACAGGAGCTTGGCCGTATTTTTTTTCGCTCGGCAAGGAATAATGCCAAGACATGACAAATAAGTCACACAGCCTGGTGGGTCAATAAACTCTACAAAACAGATTTAACACATAAATCACAGCTGGTGTGACTATGAGAGTTTATTGCTAGAAGATACAATACTATTGCGCACACACACACACACACACACAATTCTGTATTTCGTTGAATAACTGGCTGCCAGCAGGATTTTATAATTTAGTGTACATAGAGCACTTGTGATACTTGTGATGCTTTAAGCACATGTAAAACTCAATTTGTCATGCCCTAGTGTAATGGCCTCATTCTATCAGTCAGCTGCACATCCTCTGATACGGCTATGCCAATAAAACATAATGGGGCAAGACACTGATGGTGTGCAAGATAGCAGGCAATCAGAGGCCAGTGACTGACCCCCCTCATTAACATGACTGAGCCAAAACGTAATCAACAGGAGTGAAGGTGCTGGTGGAAAATAAAGAACATTTCTTGTAGGGATAGAAAAGCATATCTCTTAAAATGACCAAAAAGAACAAAATAAATTTTGTGTACAGAGTGGTTGAATGAACAAACATGCTTCTGTCTTACATTCTGTTACATTTTGTTGAGATCAAATGTACTGCAAATTGCTCAGACAGGCTAAATTGTTTCAATCTACTCTGGTCTAGTGGTGAGTTCACCAGTGGTTATGTAATATATGGACTTCACTGTTATCTCATTTGACCTTCTCATGGTTAGTTATTGACTTTTTGTCAATCTCACACGATAAATCCAATATTGCAGAGGGCGGTGCATTGCTATGCACAAAACACCCCCAGAATCCCGGGCCATTCTCTCTGTGGATGCCTTGTAGGGGCCTCATACAAAGTGAGGCTTACAAGACACAAGGATATTCATCAAGGACATTTGGCATCAGGTCCCTGCACAACATACAAATGAGCTCAAGTCACATTTCCATTTAGAGCACGGCTGCTGAGGCGTGGGGGGAAGCCATAGATCTCAGTGTATAACTGGTGAAGTGAATAAAAACTGCTAACACAGTGATTTTCAACAGAAAATGTCATCACCAAATAATCTTAACTTCCACTAGAAGGTTCTGTGAATAGAAATGAAGCCGGTTTCCCCTGTGCGTTCCCTGAATTCATTATGCGCTCTCAAAATCTCTACAGTTTAGAGGGTTGCAAGTAAGACATTCATTAAGGACCACATTCAAAAGTGATCAATAGGTAGCAAAGAAAACATCGACTTGTTGAGTTGCAATAAGCTAAAAATGCTGTTCACTTAAAACGGACATCGGTGTTAGACTACAGTATTTTTAACTTAATGTCTGCCTTACTTTCTCCTGCAACTATATGTAGGCATGACATCCTGCTTTTACCTGCCCTTCTGCTATGCACATCACTTTTTTTGTTCCTTGTGTGACAACTCCAAACAAGTTTCAAAAATTATGGCAGCTGTGCAGAGACATATGCATTAACAGACAAGGCAAGTGGTAAAAAAGTAAGTGTTGTCTGAGGGCAAGTGAGTGCTGCATTTTAAAAGGTGTTATTGAAAATCCATGCCTGCAGTGAACCATCACATTTGAGTCCCCTACAGCATCTCAAAAAGTCACACAAGGGAAACACAAAGAATGAGATGCACACTGCCAGCTTTGTTTAGCTTTTAGGAAAGGTATGACAAGAACAGCATGAATAAGGGGCACTATACACGATAACACCGAAAAAAAAAGGTGAAATATTTTACCAAATGTCCATATTGTTTAGAAGGCAACAGCGTTTTGATGGACTTTCAACTTGCCCTAGCCCCTGTAGTTTATCTTTAGTCGTTTAAACCTGATAGAGAGTACTAGAGAAAGAGAGAGAGAGAAAAAGAGTCAACTACATTCAACAAATTATTGATGCACCGACACAGCTGAGGCAATCTAGACAGCTGTGGGTGAGACTTAGAATGCCTTGTGGGACAACTTTGATGCTAGACGCCCCGTCACAGCATAAGAAATTTCCGTATATCAAAACAGTCTCTTTTTGCCCCGAACGAGGAATTCCATCGTGTAAGGTGTCTTAACTAGTGTCTATAACTAGGAAATTTCACACTTCTGCAGATAAGCTTTAAAGAATGTATCTTTTATGCAGACATAGAATATGAACAGAGAGAAATAGATAGATAGAAAGAGAAGGAGAAGGACCGAGAGAGAGAGAGAGAGAGAGAGAGAGAGAGAGAGAGAGAATACATAATAAAGAGAAAAGAAAAGAAAAACTGAAAAACACACATCTCAAACACTGGTGCAAATTAATGGCTCAAGAATCTTATTCATAATAATAGCTGTCTGGTACACATATGAAATCATGACTGAAGATCCTTGATCAAATTCCGTTTATCTTCACTCTAAGCTTGTTATTTCCAATGATGGCCAATTGGTATTCATGGAGAGGTCTCACACAAGTGCCTGATTGAATTACATTAGGACTGGTGAGCACTCGCTGTTCACCTGCCACCTCTGGGCCCAATCAAATGTAACTACAACTTTCAATCTGCCAACAGTCTGTCTCTTACAGGTCTTCCAAAACAGTACATATATTCACTCATCACATGTCCAACATATTGTTATGTATGTGGTTTGTTGTCTTGACATTTCTCCCAAACACAGGACCAGTAAAGCCCTGACCTGTTCCATACTATCCACCCATGACGTATATGTGTGTGTGTGTGTGTGTGTGTGTGTGTGTGTGTGTGAGTGTGTGTGTATGTATGTGTGAGTGTACATATTACAACAATGCTTCTGTGCACCCCATAAACAATAATGACAACAGGTGTTACCATGACATTCAATGCATGTCCTCATTCCTTCACGGCACAGACCATAAAGGCCTGGTGCTGTCTCATGGTGGACAAAAGCCTTCTCACTATATCTTCCCAGATTAAAAGCCAGTCAGGTTGGAGTCTCCACTCAGTGACTGGCAAATCGTCTCCCCGAACATCAATGGAAGCTAATCACAGTTTACCACAGCAATCCACTGCTTCTCAACTGCTTTGTTAAGAAGAGATTACAGGACACTCTGCAGAAAGAGGAGAAAAGCATACCCTGTGCATCTTTTCTTTCTTCGCAGATCCTCTTCACTGCAGCCAAGCCCTCGTTCGTATTATTAGAGGCTAAAAAGAAGGATGGGTGAGACGAGGATTACAAATGAGCTTCTCTCTCAAAGTTTTGGACTGCTTGCTAAAGTCTTTATAACAATGAAACTCAACACCAGCTAGTGATGGCAAGCCCAGTTTGAAGAGAAAAAATGTTTACCCACATTTCATTATTTTCACTGCAGATGTCTCGATAATTATTTATATAGAACCCATCTATTCCCTTTAGTAATTTGCAATTCACCAACACATTATTATGTTGAAAGATCCTGACATGCTTTTACTGATGCCAACCATTATATGAACAATTGGCAAAAATACTGATTAAAATGAAATTATTAAACAAATGATTAAACCAGAATGACTAGGTTAGTGTAATGAGGCATGCAATACAAAGATTGAAGTAGAAAAAAATCTACTTAGATTTTGTACTCCAAGTTAACATTCATAGGATTGTTGCATTCAAGTAGTCATAGCGACCTTGAATTTGGAGAATCAAAATTAAAGGGATTATCCGGAGTGAAACAACACGTAGCTCTGTTGATTCACGTTGATAAGTGCTATCGATAGGTATAAGAACAACAGATTTTCATGCACGGTAGACCGAGTAACGAAACGGCAGCCAGCGCTAACTGATTAGGGCATGTCCGTTTCGTTTTCATATGCCCAATATGCTTAGTGTTAGCAGCCAGTTCGTGAATTCGGTCTACGTTGTACCTACTGCTGTCAATCTGATACCTATAGACATCATTCAACTGCCTCAGTCAACAGAACTACGGGTTGATTCACTCCGGATAATCCCTTTAAATAAATTAATTGCAAACTCCAAGCAAACATATTTGAAGACATTGCCCACAAGCATTCATGAGTTATAGTAGGGCTGTTTGATTATGGAAAAAATCATAATCACGATTATTTTACACGATTCGGCTACTGTTTACAAAATCTGTTGCATTTATTGAACAGAACAGTGAATTCTCCTCAAAACAGGTTAAGATAAAGGCAAACAAAAACGATTTTTATTTTATTTTTTTGCCCTCATAGCTCACTGACAAGTTTTGTCTTTGGTACAAGCTGCTCTGCAGAATAACTAAACGGAGTGGGAACACGTGACTCCACATGCAGTAGTGTTATTAAAAGGGAAAGTAATTGAAATAATTGACCTGGGAAAATTTGATCGATTATAGGTTCTGAATGTTGATTACAATTACTTTTCGATTCATTGCACAGCCCTAAGATATAGCCTCAAAGACTGGGAATTTCATTGACAAAGTGACCTTGAGACTTTAAAGCAGGGCTAAGCAACGTTCTGTATTTTTTCTCTCACGAGTTCCCTCTGCTCGTTCGCCGTGTAATGGCTCATTTTAGCATCCTAAACAGTATGAAACGGATTAATTAAATGAAAAATGTTGCATAATGGGCCTTTAAATTTAATGTCCAAAATCAAAATGATCGATCTCATTTGCACATAACTTTATGCTCTTAACTGTAACTGCTCTCGTACTGTACATACTGTCTATACTGTATACACTATACTGCATTATCTGCACCTGCTGCACCTCTGATTAGATGCTAAACTGCATTTTGTTATCACATGAACAAAATTGGGACAGACTTGGGCTGGGACTTCATGGCGTCACTTGCCCCTGTAGTCTATCTACATGGTTTTCCCCCCACCCGTCACCCCTACACAAAAGGTAAAACGCCCACAAAACAAAGCAGATGTTTCTGAAAACTAGCTATTAGGGAAATAAAGCATTTTGTTGTCACAATATCGCATCAATTTGATTTGTAGCAACTACTAGCAACTACTAACCACTTTGACGAAATAGTCTACAGACCTTTGATAATATTGGGAAATAATGACAATAAAAGAAATACATGGTCGGATGACATCTATGCTTTTAAAACTTAAAGCTATCCAGAAACTGGGCTTCACTGTGACTTACTTTTGGATGTACATTTTGAAGTTATATTTTAGAGGAGATGTTACGCTATGGCTGACAAATACAGCCTCACAGTAGTTGCATTTGATTTTATCAGCTTCCTTGAGAAATTGACAAATCCAGCACTTCACCTACTGTAGCTTGATTCATCTGTTTGTTTGTTGTTGGCACTCGACACCGGAACATGTTACCACCACAGCAATAATTAGTTACTTCTAACTGAACCGCTCCCTTGTCCTCTCACTTTCTTCAAAAAATTGCAAACATATGCAGGTGCAGCATAGCCTATTTGCACAGCCTATTCTTGATTAAGATTCAGATGGTCACATTACACCTTGTCAAGTGTTTTGAATGTATACTCTACAGTACTGTACCTATGATCACTCGCATGCTGAGCCTTGTCAAGTGCCTCACTGTCTCATATCCCATTCCTCTGGTTCCTCCAGTCACTACTGCCACCTTTCCATTTTGCCTTGGCAAAACTAAAGAAAACAAAGGACAAGAAAGATTAAATAAACTGGAGGAATAGGTGTTGGAATAAAATATGGTCTTTTTAAACAACAATGCTGATTTTTTACATTACAGAGCATCACTTAATATTTTAAATTCTGACTAGCCCACTAAAGCCCACTAAAACAAATACGGGACAAGTGAGTAACAGCTTCTCCTGACAGGTCACTGGTCTGACCTGAGATTTGTGCCCATCAAAATAATGACAGGCTTTTAAGCCATTCAGAGCACATTTGCCCTTGTTAGAGATTCCTAAACAGGTCAAGAGTGTTCGGTTTCCTCTTGTTTGTTCAGTCTGAACCATGTCATTTCATCAGTAAGTTGCCTATACAGACGATTACTGAAAACAGCCCTCAATAGTCCATTATTACAGGTTTATGTTTTGTGTTCAAATTGTTGAAGGCCCAAAGTCTCCTTCAAAAGTGAACATTTTTTTCATTCATTTCATTCAATATTCATTTGTATTAGCTTGACAGAGAAATTATTATTTTGAAACGCTATAAAAAGCCTAATTACATAAAAAACTAAATAATGTAGGTTAACATATTTGAACTTGAAACGTAACTATACTTTAGTACAAAATGTATCATTTTAAATTCTACATAGACTAAGAACACCACCACACACTAATTTTGATTATTTTAAAGCTGGGGGAGTGTTCATGGGCATTTAAACCAGCTTTTCTCTGACCCTTCTTCCATTAGCCTACGGCTTGTTAAGAGGTAACTGGAGCCTGTTGAATTCATCATGTTTGGAGAAAGGGGTTGATCATTAGACAGAAGCTCTACAACCCTATAATAATAAAGTTCATTGGGCATCGGGCAAGTGACAATATTTGTATATAGATAAGCCAAACACATCAATTGTGGACCTATTATGGGCTTTCATGAGTTGCAACTTCGTAGACCGTTTGTTTCTGCCTCCCCTTGTATGATTCCAATGTAGCTAGCCTACCACAGAACTCGCTACAAATAAGGCACCAAGCAGTTCGAAAAACTTGAGCAGCAACATCCTAAGTTCTAAATATCTGGCAGTAGCCTATGGTTAATTTGTGCAAAGCAGGACAAAGAAAAGGAAGGAGGTGCACATTGCAAGTTGCAGCAGCTACACCAGCAAGATTGTCGTTTAGTTGGAAAATGTGATGTTAACGCTCTAACCTGGCAAGATCATGGGACTATTGAAGAGCTGGTAAAGCAGGGCTTTCACACCAATAAGGTAGAGTTTCAAAACAGGTAAAATAAACTGAAGAAACCACATTTCGATCACCGCAGATGGGGTGGTTAAACCAATGAGTGTGGCTGCAAGTCTTCCACTGGAAAAAAACAACGACTGTGTTTATAGTTCCGGGGTAGTCTAACCCCGCCCACAGTTTATGATTTGAGTTTCACTGTGCTCTTTAATAATGACATCTCTGAACTAGTATGAACAAATCGGCCGTAAGTAGGCTAATCTACACCTTGTAAATGCTCGCGTGATTTGCGCAAGCGCGCACGCTACACGGAGTATACTGGCGAAATGCTTTTTATAGGTCTGCAACAATAATTGGCTATAGTATAGGCTACAAACTTGGAAAAAAAGGATAAGAAATCGATTAGTGGTACATGCAACTATAACTATAATTTCTAAAATATGTTTCTGACAGATTAATTGTAGCCGGTGTTGTATACCCAATAATGTAAGCCTTAGCAAAGGCTCTGCTTTTACCATCACACCACATTTTGAAAACACGAATAAATCATTTAATAACTAGCCTACATATTTTTAACAACTGTGTTAAAAAATATATAAATAAAAAATAAATATAAATAAAAAATAAAGGATATTTAGATTTCCAGTTTATTATTGTCTGCTCACTCACAAAACTAAAAGTGAACATGAAATACTACTAATTCCTCAGTGCATGACAAAGCATTGTGATCTTGAAAGTAGCCTACTGAAAAGAGGAAAAGGTAAACCTTAGAATGGTAGGTAACACACAGGCCCATTGCCAGTAATTTATAATAAACATAAATGCAAATTATTATTAAATATTTTTCGAGATAGCTTTCAGTTAATTATGCTGAGACAGGCTCTGTACAGCGGGGCCACATATTTGCATGCATGGCCAGAAGGGTCACATTGTCCTAGCCGTGGATGAAAGGAGTAAACATTAGGAGGTTGCCATATTTAGCTGGTTGGGGAAATGTAGACTTTTTAGCATGCTGCAGAACCCCTGTAAAAACTCTGTCTGTTGTGGTGTGGGCACTCTATGCTAGATTCATAATTAATACACTTCCACTAATACAGTAGTTCTTAAACTTTTAACTGTTAACTGTGTACCACTACTGTGCTTCAAGTCCGAGAAGACCATCTCCTGCATAACAATTTATATTTTCGCATATAATGTATCTTTATGCTGGTGAATGCTAAGAACAAAGTCCAGTTTGACAGAATGTGCCAATAGCTATACCAAATGTCACCATAAAGTATCAAAACTGTAAATAGCTGCACATTAAAATGAATTGCTGTTTTAAATTGAGGACCAAGGAAATTAGTGACAGCAAGAGGCAATATCAACAATGAAATGATGTTTCCTTGTTGATAAGTCTTACTTTAACTGGCCTATTACATCTCACAAAGCAGCATTTTGCCTGGCAGCAGTTAATGTTTAGTGATCATGAGAATAGAAGTATTTCTCAAATAACTCTCAAGAGGACACCTACTGGCCCACTTTCTCTAACTTCCATCCAATTCTCACACTAGAACAGACATCTAAAACTATCCTCCACCACAGCTTTCTACTGGCACAAAGGTAGGCCTAATGTATGTATTTATTATTAAGACTGAAAAAACTACATTATGTGTGTGTGTGTGTGTGTGTGTGTGTGTG
>JAGFZM010000204.1:477752-634027 GCA_017657215.1 Limnothrissa miodon
GGGGGGGGGGGGGGGGGGGGGGGGGGGTTGTGGTCAGGTCATATGTGAATGCGTAATAGTGAAGACTGTCTGCAAAGCCATGAACTGAGTCTAATTATTTAAATGCTAAACACGAAATGCAAACCAAAATTTATATACAGGTCTTTGAAGTCTTACATTAATCATGTTGTTTATCATAGGTGATACTTTTATGTAGGCTATATCAACATACACACAACATGAATATTAATTGATCAATCTTTGCACACCAAAACAGAGTATCTCAAAGACTTATTCATTTCAAAAATAGCATTATTGTTGTATGTTGTTAGAATACCTATATTTTATCACATTCCATTTTAAAGTCCATACTTCAAAGAAAAAAAGGATGAGTACAGGCATAACCTATTAAACAAATAGTACAATGGTGATTCATGCAGAGATGGGTGGCTGGAGGAATGTCTTAATGACTATATGAGTATGTCAGTGAGATAACTGACATAAAGTAAAAAAAAATATATATCAATCCTGTAAAATTATGAAAAGATGTGGCAAACAATGATTCACACATGACAGAATGACATAGTCTACATGTCCCTTGAATCATTCACAGATAATGCATTTGAATGTGTCTGATTCAAATGTGTCTGCAGTAGCAAAAATGCAGCTTGACTTATGCCAAAGCTGAACTGTGCTAATTGCAATGAAAGTAAAAGCATGAAAATGATTTGTCATCGGATCCTTTTGAGAGTGTTGTCAACTTGAACTAATGGCATGGGTTTAGGTTACTGAGTAGACCTACCTTAATAAATAAATTCGCCTGATTGATCCAAATAATAAGCAGCTATTCGCTCTTTATCTGCCTTGGTGCTGTAATCCCCCATACTGTCAAGGACCATCCTCTTCATCTTTACACCACAACTATTTACCTTTTTATTCGTGGAACAGACACAAATGCGCAAGACTGGAACACCCGCTTAAATCAAACAAAAAAATCAGCATTCTAAAGTTAATCTCCAGATACTTCAGAAAACCCCACTCTGTAGCCTATCTTGATTTGGCACTGAAGGGGATACAAAGGTAAAAGAAAGGTTATAAATAAATAACGGTTCCCGCAGAAAGCGATTGATGACATACCATTGGACTCACCAGGGTCACCCTGACTTCTCCATAGCCATCTACTCTATTTCGTTTCAGTGATGCTCGATGAATGTCCAACATCAGATACCGTGATCACAATCCACATCTCTGCATATGTACCACAGAATGACATAGAGAATAAGCAAAATAGCAAAAATAAATAATGCCACTAAAATAGCCTTTGTCACCGGAGATATAAAAGACTGCATGTCAGCAGCCAGTCGGAGGAGCGACGCACAGTTTGTAACAAGTCTTCGGAGTGCAGGAACGAACGTCTGTCTCCAGCAAAGAGAGAGAAAACCTTAAAAAGCTGTTCCGATTTCTGACAGAAAAACAGTTAAGCAGAATCGCAGAGAATCATTCAGGAATATGACCAGTCTTTCGAGATGAACCTTAGTGAAGCTGAAATCCACAGCGCAATCATGAAGCCCAAATTATATCACGCATGGGTAAAAAGTAGTAAAAGGTAAATGGATATCCTATTGAACATGAAAATTGCCAAGCCGCACTACTGAATAGACAGTGTTCCCGTGCTGGGAAACAGGTTGATGCAGCCTATTCAACAGTTCCTCCGTCCGTTCACTCAACTTGGTCGCGATTGTAAAGGATGTCGGAGGTGCTCTGTGTGAGATGGTCACATTGTCTTTCAGGGAAACCCACGTCAACGCAGACATCATCACAAGAATTAGCATCTGCATTCACCCCACGAATAACACCATGATCAATGTCACTGCATTGCTTATAACTGCTAATATTGTTTCATGCCATATCTTGACCATGTAGCCTTGGCTACTTTTTCTTTTCTTCAGCGGCGGTCAACATAATTTGACCAGTAAGGGCAACTGTATATAATTAGGTTATCTAGGCCTATTCTATTAATTAAAAGCAAACAGAAATCCCACTTAAGATAGGTACACACAAGCGTGTAGTACATCTAATGCTTGCTAGGTGGCATACCAATGTCATTTATGAATGCTTGATTTGTTATTAGGCTTGTTGGAGTAATCACATGTTATGGAACCTTCAACCTCAAAGTTTAATAGACTTGGCCTACCCATTAGCCATCTAAATAGACGTGTAAAAATAATAGAAGGAAAGAAAAAAAAACATGATCTCATTCTTTCAAGTCAGAAAATCTTACAGTATTAAAGTAGTAAAAGTTGACTTTGCATGTCTAGTAGAATTACCTAGCCTACAAATTCGCTAACGAGTATGACGTCAGGGCAGCGTGCGAGTGAAATAAATTTGCATGTTGGCGCTTCGTTGGAGAGCGCACCTATGTCTGGCAAACATTAGCATCTCATGTGCCAGGGAAATGAAAACTCCTTACGTGCAATTGGATCCCGAACAAGTCAGTCATACGTTTGGCTGGCGGGTAAGGGAAACACCCAAGAAAGTTCTCTCTAATGTTCAAACAAAAGAGCGTGCAGTAGCCACACTCTAGACTGGGTGGTGAGCGCCGGTCTGTTCTATACACAAATTAATGACAACACAGAAGGAAGTATCGTGATTATAGTGTAAAAGTTTTATTTTAATAAGTCATGATGAGATCATTTTTGTGGATTTTCTTGCTTGCAAGTTTGGTTACAGGGGTGAAATCGGAAGGTAAGACTCCTTCAAATCAAGTTAACGTTATCAGATCTTACGAACTTGGGGGATATAGAACAACTCATTAGGCTTAAACGTATTCTGAAGACCAGCAAGACAAGAACAGCTAATAGCTATGATATAGCCTATCAACTTAATTGGTAACCTACCTTTCTGAACATCACGTGTTGTTGTTCTTTACCTTCTAACGTTAGAACACAATGTCCAGAGGGTGAAAACCATTCAAATTCAAAAAGCGTCAGCAAAGTAGACAGCATTATGTTCTTATAACACATTGTAATAGACATAGTAGGTGTTTAAATTGTACACAATTAACATAAAAAATTGAAATTTCTTTGATATTTTTCAAATACCAGGAATTGATGTTGAAAGCTTTCTGTCAGCCTCAGACCGATAACACGCTGGACTTTTCAGTTGTCGTCAAATGCTTTGTCTAATTTAGAATCAGTTTGCTTTACCTTTATGAGCTTTATAAATCACAGTTCTTTTTATTAAGGATGTAATACGCCAAACAATATAATAGCAAAGTGGATATTCAACAGATTGGCACTCAGATATCAATCTTTCATTTATATGAAGGTATGTCTTTTCCATTCATTCAAGAGAATGGACAGGGTGCAGTCTAAGAAATCCAATCCAGTCATAGCAGCTGACCCCACCCTTCAGAGCGAACAAGATAGAATAATGAAAGGGGTGTTTGGAGATCTTTTAGTTTGGCTTGCTATGTCTTGTATGTGTCTTATATGTCAGTATATCAGAAATCTCATGTTTTCATGGAAAGACATGTCTATGAAAGGCCTCTTAATTCCACCAAACCTCAAGTTTGATAATAGGCCTCTGACGCAAGTCCTGTTCATGTGCTCATGTGCCAACCATAAACTTGACATTATTACACTGTCAGGGTAAAACAGAGGACTGTTTTGGAAAATGCATAGGTACAGAGAATCTATGAGTTAAGATAGGCTTAAAGGTCGTTGTGGTAAGGTGTGTATCATGCCCAGCAACCACAGTGCTCAGAGATGATTTACTGATGGTACAACATAGATTACAGCTTGAAATGACAGGGAATGTGTTATATTTAAGTACAAAAGAGGAATAGCCCAGGATAGTAATGTTGTTACAAGTGGGTTACTGCACGACAACCATGCCAGAGTGTAACCAACCTACTGCACAGTGAATATGGAGAAGAGATTACATAATCACCTACAAAGATTTAACACCACATACACTTTCTATAGATAAGCCACTTCCCCATGTGAAACAATGTAAATGAGCCTGGGTACACAATGTTCTGACAGAGCTTTCAACTGTTACCTATGTAGCTTACATGACTAAACCTGCCTCAGTGGAAAAAACAACATTCTATCAAATGACATATAGCTCTTAATTATACATTTCTTAGAGGAGCCAATCATGTTATTGTTATGTACCTTTATATTTGTCATCCACTTTTGTCTCTTCAGACGTAGATGTTTCAGAGGCTGTGCCAGATGAAGAAGGTAAGTTGTTACTGAATGAACATCCTATAAACTAAGCTATGATTTTATGCAACTTAGCCTAGTATTTTAAATAGTAGTAGCACAATACTGATATTGTCATTATGTTCACAGCAGTGCCAGCAGAATCAGGTCCTGAGGATGCCCCTGTCCCTGAAGAGGGTTGGTTTTAAAATGACTTTAAACATTGTTATTTACATTGTTGTTTTGGAGTGATTGTAACCTTGTCTAGCCATTTTGTTTCATTTAGATGTCATGTTGTAAATATCAATCACCGCATTGGTTATAGCATTAAAATGTTACTTTTTAGAGTTTTATTTGTTTTTGGTAAAATTCATCTAATTCATTTAATTGAGATAACCCCATGTATTATTCTATGGTCTAGTATCAGATTTAGTTTAATTACATACGTTGAAGTACTGAAGTACGAGAGAGTTGACAATGGCATTGATACTGATGAAAATCTATCAATTCCCACCCCTTTTCATGACTCAGTGTGCAGTCATTGTATTTTACTGTAGTAATTAGGGGTTATTAGTCAGGTTTTCTTTTTAAGCCTTTTTGCTATTTAAATTGAGCTATTTAAAAATGAAAACAAATGCAGATCATCTACAGTACATGGTTTGTTGTGGTTGTATCACAAAAATTGTAGGCCTTTTGTATGAAGTTGTTTAAAACGTCAGTCTTCACATTGTTGCAGTATTTGTGGTGCGGTGTGGTATATGCAGCAGGCTGGTTTCACTGAGGGACAGGAGGCCTTCAAACGCTGCATTTGTCATTAAAGGCAGCAGTTTTGCAGTAGTATTATATTTTGTGTAGTTGGTTTGTTCATCTGAACTGTTGTTTGTTTTGTCAAGTAGCGTATTGCTTGATTTCACAAAAAATAAATGCAGTAAATGAGAACTAGCTATGTACAATCAATTGAAATGATGATATATTTAGACTTTTCTGCCAAATATGTATGGTGGAGATTATATGAAACATATATAGAGATTTATGAACCATTTAACAACTGATAAGTACATATGCTACCACACACATTCTTTCAGTTTGTATTGTTCAGTGCAATAGATGTGTATAAGGATCAAGGAGACAAAAACAATTCAGAACAAACTCATGCTAATTCAGTAGCTGTGCCCTTTGTCTGGGCCTCCAACAGGTTTGTTCTTGATGAGCTCACATGAAGATTTTTTTTTCATGGAGGGGTTGATATCCTTGGTAATGCCTCAACTTGTCATGAAAACTCACAGCTGCTTCTGGTGTCTTAAACTATTTTCTGTCTCATTGGAGATAACAGGCATACAAGCCTTACAAGTTTGGTGAACACAATCCCATTTAATGACTACATATATGTGATTGTTTATTCTGTTATACACACACATTTGATTGACAAACAAAAGCTGTCTTCTAGAGCCATCATGTTCCAATGTTGAATGTTTTTGTGGTCTGATCCACGGTCACTGCAATTACACACAGACACATTCAGTTGAGCTTTGTTGAGTATACTTTGTTTTCATAGATTAATAGTAATAGTAGTAGTAATAATAATAGTAATTTGCTCTTTACTAAAATATTCACTCAACTGTTTTTCAGGTCCAGAGATCAAAGAAGATACTGAGGGTAATTATTTAAAACCATAATATTATTTGAAAAATATTCTTATGTCTTTAAGAAATAGCTACTGTAACTGCCAATCTTAACTTTTAGACACAGCAGGCACAGCCACAGAGGAGGAAGCTCCTGTAGCAGGTAAGTACTGGAATAAATCTGGCAGGATGTTTTACTTTGTATGCACATGCAAAACATGGCTCAAACAGAAAACATAGGAACAATTAATGGTAGCACTAAAGGCTCTTTATATTTTTAGTTAGAATTGCTGTACCAATGCTTGTTTTTTTAATCAAACAGACTTTCTCTCATAACCTTTTCTCTGCTGTTCCAGGATGTTGTTAGGATGAGGCATTTACTGTATTAAGCAGGAGTCTGATGCACTAACTGAGCCTAAACCTTATTTTAGTCATCTGACTCTCCCCACTTTATCATAAAGTACTGGTATGTGGGTATACTGGTGCACTTGACCAGTGGCTTGTGTTATTACATGCCCTTCAGTACAGTACATTAACATACACCAGTTTAGGTGCTAGCTTACTCATTTGAACAGGTTTTACAGTACCATGCAAATACAGTAATTACCGGAATATGACGCCCCCTGTATAAACCTGTTTTGAAAAATCAAAACCATGTATTGCCCTCACCTTTGTATTAACCTGACCCACGTATTAACCTCAGTTCACTAAACATTATCCGTTGAATCACAATTAGATCAGGAGTTTATGACAAAGTAAAGACAAAATAACTGCAATTCTGTATAGAGCTTTTGCCTATATTGACCTCATAGATTAAGACATTTTGTGGAATCAATGTATTAGCCTCCAATAATATTCGTGAAAATATGTTTATTTTCAACATAAGCCCAAATTAAAGGCCCATAGTAAGTCATTTATAAACAAGTACAGTGTATTTAATTTAAATGGCAGGTATGACAAAATTAGCGGCCCTGTGGTAGCCCAGTACCGAGGCCCTATGGTTTGTTTCTAGATGTACCTGCACAGCAAAACCATTTGCTACCACTGGGTATGTCTAGATTTCTGGGCTAGAGATTCACCAGTATTAAAGGTGCTCTATGAGATGTTGCAGTATTGTAGTGTGATTCCATTTTTATCTCAAATCGTAGGCATCTCCCCTTGATCGGCTAGCTTTCTGCCCCATAAATACACTATGAAAAAAACCCGGAGCTGTAATACTCTGAATATCTCATAGAGCACCTTTAACATGACTTTTACCTCACAGTCAACTCACAGTTGAACCACAATGGTAAGCCCTGGAAACATTCTTTATAAATAACAGTGTAACATTTCAGCATACACTAAGAACATACAGATCTCTCCAACTTGCTTCCGATATCATTAAACTGTCAATTGTACAGTTTGAGGATGTTGGATTATTGTCAATAGTGATAACGTAACTACTAACTCTACCAGCAATGGGACACGTGGAATGGAACACAGCAGTAAGTGTACTAACTAACTTTGACTTTCTATTCCTTTCTAGATACAGAAGCAGCACCAGAGGTCGCAGAGGAAGAGGAGGTCGCCACAGAAGGTGCAGCTTTCAGGCCTCATGGGAAAATGTGAATATGCAAAGAGCCGTCACAGATCGATACTAAAACCTTATTTATATTTACATTTTTGACAGGTGGAGCTGACACAGCTGATGTAGCTGTTCCAGGTACTGTTTAAACGGTTTACATACATTACAAATAGGGAAAACTAAGCAAACATGCTGTTCATGAAAAGACATGTTGTAATTCCTTGGCCTTTTCAGAAGAAACTGTGACTCCAGCAGCTTCAGAAGCCCCAGAAGCTCCAGAAGCTTCAGAAGCTCCAGCAACAGAAGAGGAAACACAAGGTGGGTGAATAAAACAGCACAACCCCTGTAGTGTGACTAATATGAAAAGAACAGGTAGAAAAGAGATGACTGGCATTTAAAGCTTTTCCATCCAATCCGCATTTCAGGTGAGGCTGACACAGTCGATGAACCTCCTCAGGGTGAGTTCAGTTTTATTTGATATGATTCTTTTTTTTACCTTGTATTAGTCATACCACATCAAGCATCTCAATCATGTAAGGCTAGCTAAAATGCAATAGAGCCCCTGGCTCAGATGAATGGTTCAGTGGTTTCTCTTTGTCAACTGCAGAAGCGACTGAAGAACCAGCAGAAACCGAGGCGGAAGCAGGTGACGTGAGAGCTCTTTTGTGCTTTTGGAAGTGAGCTAAAACCATCAGGTCATACTTGTGTTTGTTCAGTGGACTCATTTGTGTTTGTAAACATTAGGTGGATCTGACATTGCCGCAGAGGAAACCTCACCAGGTAGGTACAACAGTCAAAACCCTGTAAGTTGTTGGAGAGGAAAAAATTGCATGCAAAACAGTAAGCAATATGGTCAAGACTATATTTTAGGTTGGTAAGTGTAACTTGCTCCATTTCATCACATTCCTGTCTTGTGTATTAAATGTATAATTGATTTCATAATAAAAATAATATATGACTGTATGCAGACTAGTTAGGATTAAACATAAAACACTTGAGAGCACATCCTTTGTGTACAGAAACAGGATTTTATTGTATGGACAGAATTGAGTAATGGACTTTTGATTGATACACATGCCCCATTTGGTGACTTTCCTCACGTTTAAGTAAAAAAAAACTTTACTTTATGATGCAATTATAGGCTGTAATGCCTTTGGCCCATGACAAACTAGTTGGCAGTAGCCTGTTGCATCCACAGAAGTCACAAACTATGTAGAATCAATCAATCAAGTCCACAAAATTGATTAATTTGACACAATCAGATTCAAGTTTTTTGCCTATGAATATTTTCCCTCAGATGGTGTAACAGAGGCACCAGCTTCAGTGGAAGTGGAAGCTCCAGTGGAAAAGGAGGAAGTAAATCCCATTGAAGGTAGAGATAAATGGCATTATTACTGAAGAAACTACTTATCCATATTACATCATTACACTTAGCAAATGTGTATATCTGTATGTTTTTTTCTTTATAGCGGAATTTGATCTAAATGATGCTCTTGGGCCAGGTAAAAAAAAACTTTTGAAATTTGAATTATGATTTTTTTTCTGTTATTTCTTATTTCTATTAGATTATACCTGAACAATACAGTTGGAAGTACAGTATACAATGTTATGCTTCCACTTTTCAAATGTTCAAATTTGAAACGTTGACTTAAGATCTTTAGTCATGTATACATACCACAACATGCTTCCACATCTTACCAAAAGTGATTTTTGAACTGTGGCAATATTTTCGTAGTGTCTGGAGCTGGCTACATCCACCCTTAACTTTCCCTGTTGCTCTGTTTCCCATTAGTCTCCTGGTGTTCCCTCTGTTTCCCCTGTTCACTGCTTCCCCACCAGTTGGTGTAATTAGTTACAGAAACCTGCCTGTTTGTCTTGCTTGACCTTGAGGCACAAAGTCTATAATGATAGAAGGAAGAGCATGTAAATGGAAAGTGATGCATGAAACACAAAAGCAGCATTCTTGTTCTTGTGCATTACCACTAATCCTCTCACTATTAGCTTGGTTTCTCCCGATCTACTAGAACCGTAGAATATAAAAGCTGTGTGATGTGGCATTCATCTAATTAATGCTGTATGATTGAAGTTCAAATGACTCATTAAGCATGTTTTCTGTGTTCTTTCCTAAGAGAATGACCATCCTGCTGATTCAGGTCCTATTGAGGGCAAAGGTACTGTAATATTTACCTCAACATTAAAATGACTAACTCCTCTTTGTTAGCTCTCTGTCAACATATTTACAATTTGCTTCACTGGAATATGCAGATTGAAGGCTTTTTGGTGGACATAACCTATTTTATTAGTTTGTAGAACATATAGCATAATCAAGTAGTAGTACATATATTATGTTCTTAAGCAATAACATGTTTTGTGGCCTAAGTAGCAGCACTGTGGTTTCTGAAACTCAGAAACTCTCTCTGGCTCTTTATTGCAGCACGCTCTGCTGGAGCTGCATCTGGCCCAGATGGTATGTCACTTGGAACCACTTAAACATGTTCAGTAACATGCACCCCCCCCCCCCCCCCCCACCACCACCACCACCACAGACATACACACACACACACACACACACACACACACACACACACACACACAGCCAACCTATAACCATAAGTGTAGTGACAAAATCTAAAATAAATACAAACTATGCTAAGGTTTTCTACAGCTGAAAGATGTTACTACAAGGGATTAAGTCAGATACCATAAGAAGAAGACACAATTCCACAGGGGATACATATTTAATATTTGATAGAAAAGACACAAGACAATCTAATGTAGTCTGCCCTGTAGATTTTTTGTCTTTGTAATATAATTTTTGTCTCTTGTAGGAGCAGCTGATGAATCAAAAGGTACAGTAATTTAATAACTCCGTAAAATCGTTCTGCATGCATGTTCCTTATTGGCTAGTATACCCCCAGCGTAGGTACAGTATGTTAACACAGCTTTGCATTTTTTGAGTCGGTGACCTGTAACAATGCACTACCACCATAAGAGACGTATAGTCTTCATATTTATACACCCTTTATTCAACCTGTCCATTTGATTTAGATGTTCAAGTGATGTGTGTTTGGAGCTATGCCAGTGGCCGTAATAGTTCACCTTCTGTATGGTTTCACACTATTTAATTCTGATGCGTCAAAGATTTTTATCTCCTGCTACAAAGAGGAGGATCTGGCTGCATCTTGCCCATCTTGTCTTTGAGGTTTTGCTTTCCTTATTGTGCTATAGACAGGGCACGGCCCCCTAAGGGGATGGCGTGACAGTGATACACAAGATCACGAGAGCCTCAGAAGGGGCCAGTGTGCTAGTAGTGTTTCTTACTGCGTCTGGGCCACATGGCATCATGAATGCTCGGTTACTGTAAATCTTTAGGAATACTTAACGTGCCCTTAATAACCTGAGATAAAGTAAAGGACTGCATTAAGGTAAAATACTGCATTACAGTAGATTAGTATGGTTGTGAAGAAGAAACCTCAGACTCGTGCTTTGTTACTCAGAGCCTTGCTATGTGGCTTGTGCAAGAGCACTTTGAGTATGTGCGGAAGGAATTATGAACTATAGGTACTCGGCCTGCCTATATGATGAATGATGTTCAGAGTGCACCTGAATGATCTAGAACACAGAGTTCACTCCTTCTCTTTCTTTGTTTTTGAAGTGATAGTTTGGTTAGTCATACAACAGTAATACCTCACTTTAGTGGAATCTTAACTGGCATGCCAGTCATATGGATGTTGACAAAGTGAAGCTCCTAGATGCTTTTAACTTTTAACACAGGATTGTGTTGATAAATTATGGAACTGGTTCGTTTAAATGGGTTTGTCTGGTTCAATTATGATTGTAAGATCGAAGTTTTTTCTTTATCATGTTTTTTAATATTAACATTTAATATTAACTTGTGTAAGAACCATATAAAGCATTCTGTCAAAACTAAACAGGGCCTACAGTTAATATGCCTAAATATTTGAATTATATAGGTTTACACTGTCTCTAAAAGCTCCACGCTGCCACCTTGTGGATTAAAAGGTTACATTGATTCATTCATTGATACAAATGTTTGGCCTCATGTTTAAACCCTCTTTTGTAAACTCTCTTTGTAAACCCATTTGTAAGATGGAGGTCATGCATTGTCAAATCTCTCTTTCTACATTTTAGAGGCTGCATCTGGTAAAATTGCTGGCATTCTGAGTGCTATTGGAGTAGCGATTGTTGGGGCGGCCTCGGGTTACTTTGCCTATCAGAAGAAGAAGCTTTGCTTCAAGCCTCAAGGTCTGGTAACAGTTTCTCATTCTATGTGACTCATTTTATACTTTATGTTCTTAATGGATAGGTCTAAATAAACACTGAAAGGCACCAATCCTGACTATGTCTAACTAACACTGTTCCATTGCCACAGCTGATCCAGAGGCCGCACATAAAGAGGATCCTGCAACACAAGCTGAGCCTCAGGGTATGATATGATCAGGCCTTATAACCTCACCACTCCCCATTCTATTAATTTAATTGTGTTTGTTTATGTGTTTATGTGTTTGATATGTTTGTTTAATAAATCTGTGCTGACCACACAAAACAAAACAAACACAAAACATCTACAAATGACATATTTTTTTATACTCTCTCCACAGTTCTCAGCAACCTTCTTAGTTCATCATAAATGGAGGTTCTTAGGGGAAGATCTGCAACATAAATGCTGTTGTCTACTGAGTTGTAGTTGGAGTGAAGTCAATTCTCGGGCCTTAAAGGGATTCTCCGGAGTAAAATACAATTTAGGCCAATTTACGAATGATTGGGAGTATATACATTGAGTTGGCATCAAAATCACGTCATTCGGATGTGTTTTTAGAAAGTTGCATTTTACCGTTTTGAGCCCGAACTCGTTAGCCTGGACGTAACCAGGGCATGTCATTCCCGCGGCTACAAAACGCTATTTATACCTCTTCTACAGTTCCAAACAACATTACACTTACGTGGTAATGAGTAGAAGGTCCCTGTATCCAAGTATCCCGAGGTCTTCATGTGGTCGGATAGAGAGTCCAGAATGAATTTCAACAAGCCAGTAACTTTCCGGAAATGTTGTTGCTTTAGCCGCCATCTTTAGGGGAAGGAGGAGTCGATTGCCAAGTGTGCAGTAACGCACTCTGGAAATTCACAATTTTCACAGTTAAATAAAATAAAAAATAGTCCAGTATTTCTTTCAAATTTGATATGAAGTTGTATGCATCAGAGGAGCCTAGCTTACTAACAGTGGAATTTTGAAATGTCACATGACGTGATCTCGCGTGAAGTAGCTAAAGATGGCAACTAAAGCAGCACCATTTCTGGCAAGGTACTGGCTCGTTAAAATTCATTCTCGACACTCTATCCGACCACATGAAGACCTCGGGATACTTCGGTTTGGATATAGGGACCCTCTACTCATTACCACGTAAGTGTAATGTTGTTTGGAACTGTAGAAGAGGTATAAATAGCGTTTTGTAGCCGCGGGAATGACATGCCCTGGTTACGTCCAGGCTAACGAGTTTGGGCTCAAAACGGTAAAATGCAACTTTCTCAAAACACATCCGAATGACGTGATTTTGATGCCAACTCAATGTATATACTCCCAATCATCCGTAAATTGGCCTAAATTGTATTTTACTCCGGAGAATCCCTTTAATGTGAAATGTGGATTTAAAAATTTTGCAAGAATGTGTTATTTGAAGGCAGATACCTGTGAGTATTTGGCAAAGAATGTGAAAATATGTTACAGTGGTCCATCTTAAATGTTACCTCCAAGTAGTGCCTTATCTCTGCAGGGAAAGGAAGCATCTGGCTTTTGTTTTACATCAGTAAGTGTAAGATGTAAGTCTCTGTCTTATGATCATATTTAGGATTTCAGAATGTATAAATGGACTGTGGACTGTATAAATGGACTGTGGGTGACTGATTAAACATGCAACAGTTTTGAGGTAATAATTTAAATATGCTGGTATTATAGCTTTTTTTGGGGAGAAGCACTTTCCTTTCCATAGATGCTCTGATAGATTTTTGCATTATTCCTGTTTGACTTATGTTTTATGATGTTAGTTCATGTCAATTTTACCATGCCACTGTTTCTTTGATTATTCTTTAATTTTATTATTCTTTAATTATTAGACTTAGCACTAATACTTTTTTTTGAATGCTGTAAATACTGATCATTTTGAATAAAGTGGGGTTTTGTGTGTTTAATGTTGCTGAGATATTAATTTTATAGAAAACTTTTAAACAAATGTATACCCACTTTAAATTATTTTAGCAAGGGCACTGGAGTCCTTGTCATGCTTGATTCCAGAATAAGTAAAACAGACTAGAACACACTAAAAGTAGAAGTATTTTTTTAATCAGTGTCAACTTAGACTTTGGTGTTGCATTAATGTGTTAACTCAACAGGCCAAACCCCCAAAATATATAATGCTGTCTGTTGATGGGACAGCTGGTGATCCTCAACGTCTGCCATCTAGATTTACTATGACAGAATATTTGGCTGTGTTTTCTGTACAAGTACCAATAATTTACACACATTTTCTTACACTGTTTTTTAATAATACACAAATCATAATTTACAATACTGTTAGGCTATGCTAAGATAATGATAAAGTCTGTACGTCTGTGTTAAGCCAAAAGGCCTAGATCTACATATTTAAAAATGACTTGACAATTTTGTGAAAATATGCTGCATCATTAACAAATATAGTAAAATAATAATACCATATAAGTAGCCTGGACTGTGTTAACATTATCGGTAGGCCTTCATTTTAGGACTTTTGTGACATTTCTCAATCCTTAATGCTGTTTGCATAAATATGTCAGAAAACAAACCTCAAACCTCGGAGAACTTTAAACTGGCTCTACCTGTAGGACTATCCATTCACAAACTTTTGGAGTCAACGTGTCAGGGCGCAAGAACTTGATATTGAATAAAATGCTGTGTTGCTCTATCAGTAATTACGGTAAAGAAACGTCAGTAGTAGTACAATGTGACATTTTTGCACAAATCTGGCTCGCGTTACAAATTCAAGACTGGACCTGAAGACTTCTTCTAAAACGTTGTCATTTTTAATACAGCCAGTCAGTTAGTCTGAAGTGCAATCGTTATACAACCCCCTATTTACATCATATGCGATTCCTGTAGCTTCTGGTAGGTTTTGGGATTTACTTAGCTGGCTAGCAAAGCAATTGCGTTAAGACTAAGGGAATTGGGAAAAGTAGCAAACCCGCATAGACTAACAAAAATCTTCAGTAGCGAAGATTAAGATCTGTCATTCACTGAAAGTTGTGATTAATTCTGTTTGCTTTGCAGGCGCGATTTAGTGAATGCTTTCATGGAGCACTCTTACATTAGACTGTGGTAAGTAAGTATAAGCTAATAATGATTGTGGATTTCATTTGGAACTTGAACATGAATCACTTGACTAGACGTTTATTTAGTCCTGCCGACTAATTTATTGTAAAGCGCCTGTAGCACAGCCTACAGATTAAGTGAAGGCCAAATTTGTTGACACATTAACCATAGTGTAACGACCTGCGTGTTAGATGTGTGTTTGCCTGCACTTCTATTCTGCCTAATTCTGTACAGCTGGGGTTGGTGGGGTAGATGGGGGGCGGAGAGTTATAAAGTTACATTGTTGTGTGCATTTGGTTTTGCAATTTTCCAAGGCTCTCTCTCTCTCTGTGAAGCTGTTTACCAGGCGTTCTCTGTAGCCTGTTGCTTATAAATGCCAATAAAGTGAGTTGAGTTAAAGATAGAACGTTACAATAGCTTTACACAATTTAATGACTTTCTGTAAGATGGCTGCATTAGGCCTATTGTTGAATTAGCTGTACCTTGGTTAACTTGTTTCCAATGTATATTGTATTCAATTAAATGTTTTGCTATGGATATTTAGGTGCTCGATATTTGGACCTCTTATATTTATTTTTTCTGCTGGACACTGTGTTGCTCCATTTGATAACTCCATCACGAAACCCAATTTTGTCCTTATTATGGTGGATGACTTGGGTATTGGAGACATTGGTTGCTATGGGAATGACACAATTAGGTAAGCCTAATGTCTTTATTGAACTGGTATTTCATTCTTAACCAGCTTTTTTTAGTCATGCCTTTATGATGAGTTAATGGCCACCCTCCCAACTGACTTATAGGACCCCCAACATTGATCAATTCGCTGTTGATGGAGTGAAACTTACTCAGCACATTGCTGCTGCTCCTCTGTGCACCCCCAGCAGAGCTGCATTTATGACTGGGCGATATGCCCTGCGTTCAGGTATGACTGACTTGAGAAATAGACATGTGTGGTGAAGTCTTGACGTGCCATTGTGTTAAGTTTGTCATTGTGTGCTGGCAGGACTTGGGGCCATTGGCAGAGTGCAGGTGATTCTGTTTTTGGGGGGCTCTGGAGGACTCCCTCCCAATGAGACTACTTTTGCCAAGCTCCTGCAAAGAGAGGGCTACACAACTGGGATTGTTGGTGTGTATGAGACTGTCCCCTCTGAAGTTATTGTTTTAACCCATTAAAATATAATTTAATGTTTAAGAGATATAAATGAATATTACACAAGTAGAGCTATTCATGGAATGGCTCACCAAAGCCCTTATCTAAGTCCATCTCAGTCAAGATCTCAGTCCATTCCATAGAACTCCAAGGAAGAATCAGGACAAGACCTCTCAGGAACAATGTCTCTTTTCAATTTATCCCTCCAGTAAACAACAGCTTTACACCATTGTATGTTGGTGGTTTTAGATGGCCAAGATGTAGGTAGTTTAAGAAGGCCAAACTAGCCAAAACATCAAAAATCATGGGTAATAAACTTAAGCTGGTCCACAAAGCTGATTCACTTTATATGCTTATACCAGTATTTCATACCTTGGCAAACTAGACATTACTGGAGTGGATAGAGTGCTAGAGTGCAGTGCTCTAGTAGTGGATTTCCATGCCTTACACAAACAGTTCAGCATTTATAATGTTTAATTTTAGCATGATCATTATTTTAATATTAACAGACTAGCAATAACTAGTTTAAAACTACTTTAAGAAATGTCCTAAAAACAATGAGGTATGTGGAGGAAAAAGGAAATGCTGTAAGTTTTTTTTACTTATCTGATAGGAAAATGGCATTTGGGGCTGAACTGTGAAAGCAGAAATGACCACTGTCACCATCCCAACAACCACGGGTTCGACTTTTTCTACGGGCTGCCCTTCACCCTTTTCAATGACTGTAAGCTGGGAGAAGGCTCAGATGTGTTAGCTGACATACAGCTGAGCCTATGGAATCTTACTGTGCTGCTTGGTCTAGCACTGCTAACTCTAGCCTGTGTGCGTGTAACTGGCCTGTTGAAGGTCAGTGGAAAAGCAACGGTGCTGCTGGCTCTGCTTTGGCCCCTGGCCTTCGGGGTGTGGTATGTGCCATTTCGCCTCCACACTTGGAACTGCATCCTGATGAGAAATCAGGAAGTAGTGGAGCAGCCCATGAACCTTGACACGCTCACCGAGCGCCTCGTTAACGAAGCTGAGGGGTTTGTCAAGAGGTAAAAGCTACCTGCTAGTGTGTCCCCAAGTCGTTTCCAGTGATGCTGTTAAGGGGTTTACTGAGTGAGATCTTCCATGTGTTATCACAGGAACCAGCACAAGCCCTTCATGCTCTTCTTGTCTTTGGCGCATGTGCACACTCCACTCTTTATATCCAAAGGCTTTGCGGGACAAAGCAAAAATGGTATCTATGGGGACAACGTTGAAGAGGTGGACTGGGTGGTAGGTAAGACTCGTCAAATTATTTAGAAGGAGTCTGTGGAATCTGTGTTGGTCTAGATGAACAATAGGTGCATTTCTTTCCCCAAAAGGCAGGATGGTAAATATCATTGATGGACTGAACCTGTCAAACCGGACCTTAATGTACTTTACTTCAGACCATGGTGGATTCATAGAGGACTCTGATGCACGTGGACAGAAAGGCGGCTGGAATGGAATATACAGAGGTAATGCTTATCTGTACCTTAGAATACTTTCAGTAGTTTGTCTGTAATCTGCACTTTGAGCACTTTATAGTCATTGGAAATGATGGCTTGATCTGGTGGATACATCTTAAACATTGACTTGTTTGGAAACCAAGAGTTGAGTGTCATCAGTATGGCTGAAAAGATATCAATAAAGAGGGAGAGAGAAAGCAGCTGTTTAGAATTTGCTTCTTGTGAAAAAAGGCTCCTACCTATATATATATATATATATATATTTTCTATGTTAAATATTGGACATGATTTAATCAGTGTCATTGTTCCAGGAGGAAAAGCTATGGGCGGATGGGAGGGGGGAATTCGTGTCCCTGGAATATTCCGCTGGCCTGGTCGACTGGCTGCTGGAAAGGTGATCAATGAGCCCACCAGCCTCATGGACATCTTCCCCACGCTAGTGAACCTCGCTGGAGGAGAACTGCCCAAGGACAGGTAAGATGAACACCAGGGAGGTGGGGGAAGAGGGATGTGATTCTTATATAATTCAACTCAATTGCTAGTTATAGATAGCTAGTGCTAGCAAATTAGCATATAACATTCCCAGCATGTACAACTCCATATTTCCCTTCATGTCCCCAAAGTGAACAGTGTATTGTCTACTTCCTCTTAGGTTGTTGGATGGTTATGACCTGATGCCACTAATGGAGGGAAAAAGGGAGCGCTCAGAGCACGAGTTTATGTTCCATTACTGTGGCATGTACCTTAATGCTGTCCGCTGGCATCCCCCTGGCAGTAAGAAGCACTCAGCCATACGTGACTGATCAGTGTAGCCCCTTTTCCAGCTCAAAGTTAGCACGACACATGTGCATATGTGATAGAAAAAGATATTGCCCTAACTCACCATTTTTGTTGCACTAAGTTCATAGAAAACTATTTTTGCCCTTTTTTAATGTTGAAAAAAATAATTTTCTTGAATATCTGGTCAAAAATATACTTTGTAAATAAATATGCGTGCACTACAGTTTTGTAATGGTGTCTGATACTGTCCCAAATAATGCAATTTATTCTTGTTTTTGACACAGGTGATGCCATCTTCAAGGTGCATTTCTTCACTCCCAACTTTTCCCCACCAGGGGCTGGAGGCTGCTACGAGATTGGGATCTGCATGTGTCACCGAGGCTTTGTCACCTACCATGACCCACCCCTAGTGTTCAACCTGGCTGAGGACCCGTCCGAGAACACTCGTCTCTCTGCCGAGTCGGAGGCTCGCTACAGTGAGGTTTTGCAGGTGATTGCGCGTGCCGTACAGGAGCACCAGCGGACTCTGCGGCCTGTGCCCAACCAACTGTCATGGGAGAAGGTCCTGTGGCGGCCCTGGCTCCAGCCCTGCTGTGGCACCTTCCCCTTCTGTTCATGCTCTGAGAGCAACGGCACAGCACCACCTGCAGCATGACCACGCCATCGGAAAGACAAAGGGCTAGCTTCCACAGGGATTCAGCCATCAGGTTTCTCTCAACTACGAAACGCCTAATGTAAACAGGTTTTCTTTGCTGGGGTCATTTTGTGTTCAGACAGGTAGGGGTTAGGGTGAACCATGACAATTGTCCAGCCTCAGAATGTAAAATCATTCCACATATTTGTTTCAAACATTCAAGAACACTAGCTGATTCTAATTGAAGACTTTCCACATTGGGGTTATGTGTAGATTTAGTTTAGTTTCCATTCAGCTTAATAACAAAGATTCACCTCAAGAACATCAACTAATGCAAACATGCAAACATACAATTGACTAATTGTTTTCCAACCAGTTGTAGGATCAGTGTCTATGATAAGAAATACAGTAAATATAAAATTACACAAATTAAATTGTTTCCATTAGTTTAAATGACATGATGTTGTATTCTTATCAAGAGTTAATCCACCTCTCTCAAGTGAATCCAATTTATATTCACATTAGAGGAGGTGTTTCTTCAGAATGAAAATCAGAATTGGCAACAATAAATTAACAATAAGAGCAACAAGACTGTATAGGCTTTGCACCCTCATGCTGCGCTTATAGGACCTGTCTGCAGATATACACCTATGAAAACACTTAGCCAGAAAGGTAAAGTCTCTTTCTTTTGACTACTCTTAAAATGAAAGAATGAATGAAATAGTCAATTTGACCGCTGACTGCTGCTTATTATACTGTGATTTGCTGCAGCTTCAAGAGCTTGAGACAAGGGTTACAGATAACCCCATAGTAAAAAAAATCCAACTGGAGTAGACTGATAAGGTTGATCAAACTAAAAATATTTCTGTAAAAATGTGTGTTTTTGAGTTTTGCATCTGAACTCAGTTGTTGAACAGTTTTTGAGCCTGGGAGATGAGGGAAATAGTGGAATCATGCTGAGAGCATACAGTACTGTAGGTAGAAATTAGTGCCTGGTATTTGTAAGGCCTCCACAACCCAGCTCTAGCATGACTGTGAAGCACTTTGAATGTGACAGTTGTGTTTGCCAGTTGTGAAGAAGGCCTACCACATGTTCCAAGCATTTACTTACACAAGCTGATTCTAATTGGAGCTGCTAGTAGTAGAAAATTTAAATAGTTGATTTACCTGTACTACGTGCATAGATAGAACAGACAGGACTGGAATTTACCACCTCTGACTTATCTACAGTATTAATGTCACATGGATAATTCCTTATGAAAGGAAATTTGAGTTGGTTCTTCAACCGACCAAGAGGAGGCAGTGTTTACTGTCCTTACTGTACTGCTTACTGTCCTTGTGTTGGATGCAAAAAATAGTAGTTTGTGCCTCTTGAAATTTTATTTCACTTTGTGCGTCTTATAAAGGAATATACATGTAATGTAGAACACTCTAGCGTCTTGAATGCTGTTCATGAATGTCTAATAAAGAGATAATGATTAAGTTGCACAACCAAAGGAGAAAGCATTTAGCCAAAAATCAATTTCTACACTAAACAACTCACATGTATGCCTAATTTCAACCTAGTATACCGTCCTTCTGTACTGCTGTACTGCAAAATGTGACCATCCTGAAACAAAACTTGACTTTTCATCCACCTTGCACCTTTTAGCCTTATTTTTTGACTCTTGACTGGACCAATCAACTGTTTTGATGATATCAAAATACTGTTCCCTTGCACACGAGAGCATCTTTATATATATATATATATGAGCTATCTTAATGTATCTATTCTGTGCATTTGTCACCTTGATTTATTTGATAATTAAACATTATCATTCAAGAAGTACAAAGCTGTATTTAATGTGAAGACATACAGGATTCAAGTAAACAACACCAGGTTTCCACCAGGGGGTGCAATAGTCAAACATACAGTTTCAGGTGTGAGAGAAAAGCAATACTGTTTGCCAAAAATACTCCTGGTTAAGTTTTTTTTTTTCAATGATTCATGAAACAAAAAAATGTCTTCACACTTTCCAAGGCCATGCATTATGATAAAAATATATAATCAGACTCCTTTCACAAGATATAGAGAAGGTTATCTCCCAGATGTCAACCATTGCCTGTGACAGGATTCTAATCTAAACAGATCAGATCTAAACAGAAATTATATATTGAAGGCCACTAGCAGTGTGCTAGGTTTCCCCGAGATGGACTGGGGAACAGCCTTACTCCCCTAACCCTTTCCTGTCAGTGCCTCCCCATCTCATCACATCTGTGACTGGGCAATAGTCCAGTTCAGATCCCTACGGAAGAAAAGGCTTTGTAAAAGTCTGGAGGGACAGAACGAGACAGACATGAGTAACGGAAGCTCTCTCTATGTAGTGTTAGCAGCCAGATGTCAGCATAAGGCATGCGCATACTGGAGGTGCCCTCAGACAGCAGATGGAACACATCTCAACTAGGAGTGAGCAGCAACATTTGAGCTTGGCACACGATGCCCCCATCTGCTTTCACCAGGGAAAACGGCTTGAAATTGCTGCAGTCTAAAGTGTAACCTAGTGAAGATTGGTCAGGTAGTTAGTGGTTTTATTTATTTATTTGATAACTACTACATTATTACTGGGGGTTATAAATGAGTGGGGGAAATAGGGAAAGTGTTTCTAAAGTTCTCTTGCAAAGATTAAATCTATTTATCTTTTTTTCTACAGCAAAGCTTTTTTTTCCTCATAGTTTCTCCAGGGGCTGGAGACTTTGTTCTTTACAGATTTCACTAATATAGTGGGCGACGTAATAGACTGTGTCCCTCTGCATCCGTGTGTCATTCTTCTGACGGGACGAATTGCTAGTTATACATCATCCCCTGTTTTTTTTTAGCTTTGCAGTTCCTCTTGTAAGAGGCGCAAATAATGAGTGTGTTTTTGTCACAGAGAACATTTTCTCTACAGGCTTTGACTTATGTGGTGGTTTAGATGGTTTTTGAGTAATTGGCTGTAAGGAAATTGCTGCCATATACGTACATTCAGAATTCACACAACCATGTGCTGCTTGTCGCCTAAAGCATGCCTTTAGTGTGTTGCTGCACGGCTTCCTTTTCTCGCCTGCTTTGGAAAAATGGAACATCTGAAGGCAAACTAGAGGTCACATAACGGATTATATGAAATACAACTCAGTAAATCCAGCATGACACTTACTAATCTTCGCTGATGACTACCATCTTTTGCAGAATAAGAGATTTGTCACTTAAAACTAGCTACTTCCCCTTGGCATACTGCTCTAAGAGTCAGTATGGTGGAGGTATTGCATGCAACTCATATTATCATCTAAATTACTTCCATTAATGTAGGGCATGTGTGTGACAGAACAGGCTCTTGGCAACCTACTTATATTTATGATCATCTTTACATTGTGTTTTACAGGAAAAGGTCATATGTGTTCAGTGCTTATTAGAGTAAGAGAGATGAAAGGCAGACACATCTGTTGTGTGTTGTTTAGCACCAGGGAGTCAGTCCCTGTAAGTCATTTAATTTTGTGAAGTTCATATGTTAAGAAATGTTCTTTGTATTCACTGTGGTAAACAAATCCTCAACTTTGACCTTAGGCCTACCACGTGAGAGGATATTATGGATTGGGTTGTCACTTGGCAGCATCAATTCCATAGATGAATAATCACTAAGTCCATCACTAAACTTTTGCATTTTCTGCAGTCTGTGTGTTTGTGCACTCAGCCAATTCACACGTGTCACAAAGCCAAAACCAAAACTGATTTGGCTTAAAACAAGAATTTTTATGATGCTGTACAGTATGTGGGTATTGGTGACACATCAGGCTAGATGCAAAAAAACAATTGCAATTGAATTAATGAATTGAATTAATTGAACTACATGCCTGCAGCTATATGTGTGCACACTTGCAAAATGCTCGTTAAGTATTGAAAAGAGCCTTCCCCGATCAATACAGAGAAGATTCAGTCCGCAGAACAAAGACAGTGTGACTTGCCAAGATTCCACCCATGATAATACTCCCTTTGCACAGCATTTCCTATTTGATGAGATTTTCTTTGGCACTGTTTCTGATAATCCAATGGCCCATTTAACCTCCTCTAAGCTTTCCTTAAGTGTTTTAAAGGTTGTCATTTTCATTGACTCTTAACTAGCACATGTGGTTTTCGACAAAAAAAAAAGAAAGCTCGCTATGAGGTCCACCAGGCCTCAACTTGACCCCTTTGGCCTAAATTGCAAACACTTGTTGTGCATATTATGCAAACATAATTTGTTCAGCTCTCCCAACAACATTGAGGATGTCTGATTGTTAGATTTGCATTCCTCCTATGCAACACAGGGAGTGGATTCCGCTGGAGAGTTCTAGAGGGCGCAGGGCGTTAGCAACTCCTCTCAGCCCTGACCATGAGGAGGAGTGTTGACGTCTCATCATCCAAATCCCATCAGCAGAGCACTAAAAGCACATTAGTATATATGAGCCCAAGGTCTGATCTCAGTGGAAAGGTTGACACCATGGTTATATGCATCGCCCCACTTTATGTTTAATGAAAAAGAGCACTCGTTTTAGAGAATGTCTGCCCATTTGGAAATGAACATCAACTTCAGGGTGACACAATGTCTGGCAAACCAATTTCATGCAACCTGAACCACATCATCTGCCTAACGACAATGCCATGCTGTGTATTAGTTGCTTACAGGTTGGAAATAGAAGGTGACTCAATTATCACTTCAGATTGTAGTCTGATTCTAACAATTTCAGCCTAATAAAATCTGCTTAAAAAATAAATGTGTATACCATCCTATGCTCTGTGGAACAGACAGGATAGCTATTACCACTGAGCCACTTTCATCATTAGTCACAAGTACTGAATTTTGAATTTCTAGAAGATTTTTCTTATTTACTTTAATGTATTTTTCTCTTGACACAACTCTGTTTTCCTCTTTAACCACATAAGAGGGAAGACCTATCCCTCCACTCCACTCTACTCTATCCATCATGTGGACTGAGAAAGGTACAAGACTGTTGCCTTGTTTGCAAATGTGTGTTCATGTTTCTCTGTCTTTTTCTGTCCTTTTGTTTAGCAAAGAGTGTGGTACCAGTTGTGTACATTATGTATATGTGGGCCTCCAGTAAACTTTAGAGGGGCCTGTCAGTGGTCTGGAGTTTAAGGCGCTCAGTGCACGGCACCCATCTGGTCTCCATTATGCCGCTCATCATAAAGGAATATGGCTTGTGGCACTGGATGCCTCCCACTCTCTCTGGGTCAAAATACAATGACGCTCACAGGAAGACAACTGTGGTGCTGATGAAGGAGTAATCACTTACGTTATGGCACTTGGAAGAAGTCAGACTCCCAAAGACAATTCTGTAGTTTTTTAGTTTTGTGTATTGTCGTGACTGGTTGTTTGCATGTTGTTTTTGCCGTTTCAAACATAAGCTATGTGAAGTTATTTGTGATAAATTAGCGCATCTCAAGTACCTAATGCAAGTGAATGTAATAAAATTCTTGAAAAATTATTTGACCAGAGGAAGGACTCTAGGTTATGTGGGACATAACAATAATCATTCCACATAGTCACGTCACATACGTCCAAGGGGGTAGGCTCTGCTCCCTACCAGCTTTAACCAGGCAGGATCTGCTGGGTTAAGATCTGCGAAATCCTGGACCATAGACAGGGCCTACAGTACGCCAAAGACCTATGTTTTTAAATATGATTTTTAATTATATATATAATTTTTAATTTTTAATCAAATCAGTGATGATAATATGGAAGATGCTATGTTTTGTTCATCATCTTATTCTCTGAGCCTTAATGGGAGAAGTGTTGTCCTTGGGTGAACTAGTCTGAGGGTATTGCTTGGTTTGAAGTAGACTGAGATGGTGTGGTTACAGACGATTCTCCCTAGTTTCTCAGATAATCCAGTGGGTTTATCTGCAAGCTATTTTGCTTGCTCTGGTGCCTTTTCTTTTAGATGGGTGATGAGAGTCAAAGAGTATGTATTGGGCAGTGTGTGTGGGTTTTCTGTAGACATCTGTGACAAGGCTTCCATCCTTTCCCACAAGTACCTTACAGTCAAGAAATGGAAGTTTCCCATCTGTTAACTGAACATCTTTTTGTCTTTTTGATTTGCCCCAAGTGCCACCTACATAAACTGAACTAAAAGTTAGGCGTTGTCGCTGTGAAGGAGGTCAAGTCTTGCCTCTCCTTCTCGTTTGAGCTTCACAGTTTTCTGATCTTGTAGGTGAAGTCCATGCCAAGCAGAGTTTGGTAATGTTGGGACAGAGTTGCTGCTCAGAATAGGTCCGAGAGGGGATCCGTCTTTGTGAATCTTGGGGAGACCATGGATTGCTCCACGCAAGTGGTAAAAGTCTGTAGATGAAATGTGTAGCCTAATTAAAATTGTATAAATAACAAACCTTTTGAAAACACATCTGATTGACAGACATAACTTCCTATCATCTGAAAACAGCCTTAAAAGCATTCTTTTTAAATAGCACTGCCTCCCATTTTCCAAAAAGAAATGTTGTTTGAGAGATAGTAGCTATTTTACAGTTTTTCTGCCATAGGTCTAAGGGCTTTTTCTCTTTTGGGTCTTTCTATCCATGAACCCAGACTCAGCCTTCATGCATAAAGGAATCGTTTTATTGTTTTCATATTTTTTTTGCATTTGAATAAATTCCATATGTTCACTCACAATAGGGTACTATATAATTCTATCCCTATGGCCACTGGCCAGGCTCTAGCTAACAGTACATTAAAGGAAAATGTGCCCTGTAAGAAACCAGGAATACCTTCAAAAATTCTCTTATAAAAGCAGCAGGAAGCACACAGGCCTGGCGACAATTACAAATAATTACAATTTGTCTCTGCTCAAAACAACATCCTGGGACTAAGCTTTTCTTTTTATTCCAACCTTTGACATGTGTTGCATGTAGTCCTATAACTACTGTATAACATGACCATGATGAGTTTGTTTTTGTTATATGACTGTTAGTGAATATTACGACATTTTGCTGCCTTAAAGAAATTATCACACAGATATGACTAAATATTTATTGATGAGCATGGATAAATTACATGTTGTTTTGTGAAGAGAAGTTAGAGTTTGTGTAAATGCATACACACTTTCAAAGGCATTCAATAGCAGCTCATAGAGCAGTTCCTTTGGTTTGAGTGTTTGAGTGTTTTTCTTCCCAAGAATAAAAAGGAGCTAGAGTCAGATCAAAGTTGGCTTTGTTGTTTTATAGACAAATCCGAGGGCTGTCCTTTTGAAAATCTCTTCAATCCGGCAATCCGGCAAATTCTTTGCAAATTGGATTTGGTGGGTTTGAATGGATCATTTCATGCAAGGAAAGTGATGAAATGTATAGGCTTTCACGATTGAAACCTATCCCTTGCATATTCAAGGCTGTGCTCATAAGACACCATGTAGCATTTATTGACATCCAGAATAAATGTTACGCAGGAAGGGGAGGGCAGAGATCTAATCTAAATAAGAGTCTCAATAACGCAAGAAAGCAACAGTCTGTTTGTAGTTGTACATTACATTTACATTTATGCATTTAGCAGATGCTTTTATCCAAAGCGACTTACAAAGCGAGGATAACAATCAAGCTACATAGCAGAAACCTTAATTGCAATGTATAATATGCTTATGATATTCCACTCATCACCTGTCCTATAAGTGTGCTGTTTTTCTCTTCAGACTCTCACATCCCTATTGGAATCCATGATTGCGTGAGTTCAATTGCCAAGCTGTTCTGTTGTGTCTCCCTCTAATCCATCAGCACCTCACCTGTACTTTAGTGACATTGTGGAGTATGTTTGTCCTCTAGGAATGCCTTGGTGGTTTTAAAAAAAGGAACTGTGTCATTGAAAGTAAATGTGAGGGGTGAGGAAGGCTGACAAACGACTTGACAGTCTTGTCTCCTGATTGATGACAACGACCTGCTGGCAGCATCACCCCTTCCTTAAATATTTCTCACAAAAATAATTGATTTTTAACTGAAAAGAGGACAAAAAGACTACTGTGCTATAAACAGTCTAAAGAAAACAGGTACAACCTGTACAGTCTTTAAGGGACTTTTATGGTTTTAAGCTCTATGGTGAGTGTTAATATGCAGTAATGAAGTCCACATGTTCTTAATCCGAGCGACATTTTACAGAAACATTAACTTATTGACCTGGACCTTTCACTTCTGACAGTGTATATTAAATTCACGAACACAAACACACGAAGCATGCAGCAGGCCTAATGTAAGGTGTAAATGGACTATCTTCTATGTGTGATCCACCCGTCTGGTTTTGTGTATGTAGCCATAGACAGCTCAGTGAACAGTTTGCCTAAGGCCATTGTTAACATAGGGTGTCTTTCATGTGGTGCCCTTGACCCATTTATGAGAAAGAGTTGCACTGTAGTGTGGGTATCCATTGACTAAGCTGTTACAGGGCACGACACACAGAAGCCTCTTAACACATTTGTAATGGGAAACTGACATGGCTGATTCAGTCTGTAATGCAGGGGTATTTTCTTTATTTATTTGATCTTCAAATATCAATCATTTTTTGAAGGTTTGTGTTTCTTACTGCTTAAATTTCCCAAACACTTGTTTTGAGGTGCACAAAATGTGTAGTGTAGTATGAATCAAATTCTATCTGTTGTCCTCATTTAGAAATGTTCCATTAATTTGAGAGCAGTGAGTATTGTTGTCAACGTACTGAAAAGAGGAGAAGAGATGAGTAGAGAAAAACAGAGGAGAAGTAAACGGATACAGCCTTGGGCTACATTGTGCTCTGTGTGGTCTGGTGTTTCCTCAGCTGTCTAGATGTCAGGCACTGACATGTGCTCTGGTCACGTCACGTGCAGGTCAGATACAGCATGGAGTAGAAGAGCCCTTCCTGTGGCAGTCTCTCTCTCTCTATTCATTCTGATGACATTCAAACAGACGGTTTGGTTTAGGGTGGAGGGGCTTCAGTTCAGTTTCAATTAAAACATTCAAAGATAATTGCCGATATACACTGTATTTTGCATACAAGTTACTTAATTAAGATGTAATTTGATTACTTTTAGAAGAATTTGGAAAGGGAGGTTATGCATTTCATATTTACTTATTTTGGATCCTACAGCATAAGTAAATTTGGTCAATCATGACCATTTTAATGTAACACAACAGGACGATAAATAGTAAACACAGAGGCCTAGTAAGTCAACACACTTTGTAATGTAAGATGGACTAGCAATCATCTCCTTACCTCTTAAAGACATGAATGGTGCATTGGATCAATGTGTATAAGACAATGTTAAACCCTTGCTGTTGATAACATGCATTAGCTATTGGTTTGGAGAGTGATATGGGCTATGCACTGTGGTGACATCATTTCCAGCTCTGATGGCGGAGCTTTGATGTGTGGTCACTGTGAATGAAGAATGCAGGACGGCCGGGCCTGATTAGCGCCAGCATGTGTTGGAACTAAAGGGGACCATATGGCAGGTGGAGCCCATAAACTTAGTGCTTTTCTATAAATTCACAGTGTCAGAGGAAACCTGATCCCTGGCTTCCAGTCGTAAAACAGACCTTGTATCAGTGCAGACAAAAATCAATAAAGTTGGGGCAATAGGCTAGATTGGTTTGATTTTGTCACTTGGGAGAATGGCATGCTATTTTCAGTACAATACAAAGTGAATATAAAGAATGGTTAGCAAGGGAGAATGAGATTGAGTAGAATGACTGAAAATGTCAATTACACACAGAGACAAGAAAATATTTATATTTACCTTTGATTACGCTTATTTGCAAAAGTAATTTTGAGCCAAAATGCACACAACTCATAAGTGTATTCTTTGCTGAACTGCTGCAAAATTGTAATGTAAGCAGAGGCAATAAGTATCTTGGGGATGTTGCCACTCTGTTCCATAAAAGTATATTTCTTTAGCATGCAGTATAGTGAGTCCAATGCTCAAACACAACACAATCACAAGATCATTCAAACTTACAACAGCCACACAGCTCATATACTGTACTGTGAAACTGTTTTAGAAGAGACTGTTTATTTTTTTTTTTAACTGTGTAAGTGGGTCATCACATGCTCTTATGTATATTCAGTGTTGGGGAGTAACTAGTTACATGTAACAAAATTACGTAATTTAATTACAAAATAAAAGTAACAGTAATCAGTTACAGTTACATTGAAAAACTGTGTAATTAAATTACAGTTACATTAAGTAAATATTCAGGATTACATTTCAAATTACATATCTTCTGCAGTGAAACATTTGTCGTCATGTTTGAATTGGAAACTCCACCCACTTTACTAAGCAGTCTGCACTGATGACTGCAATGTCCGATAGAAACTCAGTGTTGGCCAAGCCCAGGGATGGTCAACCAGTCAGAGACCAAGAGTCACATTTTTACTGTGTTACCGCAAGGGCCACATCATACATGGGCACACATTAATATCACCCCTCTCTGTCACCCACACCCACCCACACACCATGTAAGGCAGAATGATTTGCCATTACGTTCAACAAAAAACTATAAACTCCCCCGTTTCAAACGTCCTGTTTATCTTCATATTTTCACTTTGCTGTGCATTTATTCCCTGCCATTTTGAGAGCGAAATTAACAAATTGTTTACTTAAATGATCTTGCCCCCTGCCAGAACACTTGACTGTATTTTCATCTCACACACATGCACATTTGGGAAGCGAACACACACACGCAAACAAAAATTTCAATATTAATGCAAAAGACCAAGCAAAGAGCCGCATGCTGTCCAGGACCGCCGGTTGCCCATCCCTGGTCTAAAAAGTAAAAATGAGCTAGCAATCACACAAAATAGACAACCTCTACATTTACATTTACATTTATGCATTTAGCAGACGCTTTTATCCAAAGCGACTTACAAAAACGAGGATAACAATCAAGCTACATAGCAGAAACCTTAAGGAGCATAGTGCTAGGGGATAGTGCTTCAGTTCATTTTAGTGCTAGGATAGAAGATGTTCTCTGAATAGCTGGGTCTTTAAGAGCTTTTTGAAGGCCTCCAGAGATGGCCCTGTTCTGATTGTTTTTGGTAGGTCATTCCACCAGCGTGGGACGACACATGAGAAGACCTCTAGTTAATGCACTGAAGTCTAAGGAGTTTGTAGGGATCTTTACAGCAGTCAGTGTTGCTTAATACTTAAAGGGTAATCCATGGTTTTAAAAACTGGAAATGATTAAAAGCTGACAAAATTCATTCAAAATGTGGGAAAGTAATTAAAAAGTAATCAAATGTAATTAGTTACATTACTTTGTTAAAGTAATTGAAATAGTTACACTACTATTACATTTTAGACAGAGTAACTTGTAACTGTAACACATTACATTTCCAAAGTAACTTTCCCAACACTGTGTATATTGCAGTCATTGTTATAAGGGTATTCTGCTTACACTGAAGCAGCTGGTGAACTCCACTCAAACAGACTCTGCTTGCAGGGACAAGGCTATCAGAAAAGTACACTATTCAGCAATAAAAGCCAGCGGGGACAGGTTTGATTGCCAAACATACAGTATCTAGTTTCTCAAGAGGTGTATGATATCATTTTATTTTCAGTTTGTTGCATTGTCCATTGTTCTCCTATTCCAGTCCTGACACTATACAAGCCAACTGTCTATGCTCAGTGACCAGCAAGCTCAACAGGTGTGGAAACAGTTTCCAGAAAGGAATGGTTCCATAGGCAGAGAACATCATCAATAACCCCACTCATCCCGCGCACTCTCTCTCTTTATCCTTCTTCTTTGGCAGGCACTACAGATCCTTGGATACAAAAACAAGAAGACCATTCCCATCATTCCCATTGCCATCTCCCTCTTGAACTGCAATTGAGCCGGCCACCTCCATCTGGCCATAAGATCATACAATCATACAGTCTTATTACTCCATGCCCCATGCACTCTGCCAAATACGAAACCTGCACTTATCTTATTCTACTCTCCCACCCTCGCCAATACCTTCATCTCTATTTTTTTTTTTTTTTTTGATGGCCCTGTCCTGACTGCGCCCAGGGTAAGTAGGCCTATAGGTTGGGCTTTGTATTTAAACAAAATTTGGTGTAGGCACTGGCTATGCTCTTTTACACTCCACCTGCATTTTTATGTTACTCTTGCACCTTCTCTACAAGTTATTACATGTACATGCTGTTGATAGTTGTATATTGTCTATTGTCTAGATGCCCATCATGTGTCCATAGTACTTCTTGCACTCTATGTATACTGATGGATGTCCTTGTTGCTTGTCTAGAGAGCAAAACATTTACCAAAGGCAAATTTCTTAGTATCTGCGACTATACATGGCCAATAAAACCTGTTTCTGATTCTGATATAACTGCAGCCAATTCAGGGATGTATCAGTGGAATCTTAGACGTCATTAGACTGTTATTTCTTCTCTAGTCAATATTACCGTATGATTGAATCTAAGCCTATATAATTCCTATTGCATCGTGTCTATTGGTTAAAATGGCCAAAAGTCATTTCACAATTAAAATGTTAATTTAATTAAGGTGTAAAATATGTTAATACATTAAAATATGTTGAAAACTGCAAACTAAAATGAAATGATTTATTGTTTAATACAGTAGTGTTTTTTTTTTTTTACATGGCGACTTTTACATAGAGCTGTATAAGAGCAGAGACGTGAGAACACTGTTTCAGAGAATCCTGTGCTCCCCAAAAGAGCAGCACACACAGTAGCCATGTATTAGTCTATTATGCAGTCTGCTAGCAGAGGTGTTTTTTAGATGAACTCAGATAAACTGAAGATTTTGACCACAAAATATATTTGAACAATGATTTCAATCCAGATGTCTCCACAATTTTTTTTGCAATAACTCAGGCCTTAATTTTTGCACAGTATTTCTTGTGTGAGACAAGTTGAATATTTCCATGGGGTCCTTCTAAGGCTTTACCAATATCATCCTCATATACTGTTACCAGTTCTCAGACCATAGGAACATGCTCAGTAAATGAATACTCATGTTCAGTGTTTTCTGAAAGACATCTTCAAGGTTATCTCACCATGATGTAATATTGTAGTACTGGGCTTAGAACTACTGTCTCCCTTTCCATATAGTGTTCATTTGAGACAGTATTAAAAGTAAGAATGTTGATGTTTTGATGATGCAATTATATGGGCAGAGATACTAATTAATAGCAATTACAGAACAATTACAGAATTCATTCATTACAGAACACTGTTCCCACACCACCACAAACCATAACCAGCAATTCAGCCCTCATTCATATGCTTTTTCTGTCCCTTTGCCACATCTCTGCTAAATACCATTCTTGCCTCCCACTGACCAACTCTTGGTGGACTGCTAACAACTTCATGGGAGATTTATGTCAGGATCAATCCTGGAGGTGGCACTGTTAAACTTTGACCCTGCTAATATTGCCACGTTTATGGATCTCACTGCTTGACTTTATCGTCATGTCAGGCTAATAATACTTGACTACCATGTAATGATATGAAATGACAACAATATTTTGGAATTATCATGATACTCCTCTAACACCATGAACCAACTGCAGTCTATCATATTGACTGCTAATTGTCTTGTTCTATATGACCATAGACAGTTGGAATAGGCTCTTGAACCATGAATCTGTTTCTACCTTTACTAATACAGGGAAAACACAAGGGAGATTTCCTTGCCTATATTTAACATTGTTGCTCTTTGCTGTGAAGCACTTTAAGACAATACTATTGTAAAAGGTGCTGTAGAATATAATAGAATTGAATTACTTAGCTATTTAAATATAATGATTCTAAAAAAGACAGTGAAGAGGAGCATTGCTTGTGTTGCTATGGCTACAGTGCACTGCATGCTGGGGACACTAGCAGGCTGACTTTGGCCCATATAAATGAGGTCAGGCCAGCACTGTGTTCTCTTCTCTCCATGATGCAAAACAGAGCAGAGTGTCCCATCTGCGTTTACTGTATCAACCTTCTGTAACACTTTTTTGTTCTCCTTGTGTTCTAATGGTGTCTAATGGAAGCCTGCTGTCGGAATGAGGCAAGGATGTCTTGAGTGGGTTCAGTGGGTCACAGATGACACACTCCAGCACCAAGAGAAATCAGACAAGCTAAAGAAAGCTTTGGCGCTTCCGCCCTGATCAGGCGAGATACTAAGCAGTCACAGCACATACTTGAAAATGAGGTACAATAAACTGTGTTTGCTGTTTTTTGTATTTAGTGAAAACAACAGACCACACATCAAAAGGACCAAAGATGGTGTGAATCAATTATCCTGCAGACTTTCATAGGGACTGAGTAAAGAAGCATTTTGTGCCTCTCAGTAGGCTACCCTACTTTGATACATTAGATACATTACCCCCAGCAAAATATTCATGTCAAATCACACTCCATCATTTAGTCAATCAAGGAATCAATCCTTTTTAGAAACCTTGACGTTATTATTCTAGGTATTGCATCGCTGTGTCAGGACTAGTCATACATTTGGCAGCCATAGCCTCTCTCACAGCTGTTTTCTAACATGGAGACAGTCATTTATCTTCCCGTTTTCTCCCTAAACCCCTCTCTTAAGCATAGCCATGCATCTCTCAAGTGTCAGTGATTCTCCCCAATTTATTGCTGCAGGAGTGCTGGTCTGGCTGAAACAGCTGGCCTCTCTTTGTGCCCTGAGCAAGGGCGGGGGAGAGAAAGTCGAAGATGTGTCACCGAGATCGTCTCCCCCATCTTCTCCATCTTTGGGCTGGACAGTGAGGACCCACTCCCTCATGTTGCCTGCTCTCTGGTCCACCCTGATATTGGGCTGTTTTTCAGCTCTGACTAGGAAACACCCTGTCATGTGTCACTCTGATGTTAGCCATCCGGCTAAACCTATAAGCCAGTTACTAAAATGTGATTTCACAGTAGGAGGGCAGTCTACAGTAGCGGGACTGTTGTTTTTTGAATGCAGCGGCTCTCAAGAGATCCTAATACTGTAAGTTTAAAGAGGTCAATAAGAGCCAAAAGGACAACAAGGACATCCATGGGCAGACATAAACTTTTTATTTATTCTGGAATGAAGGCGAGACTTGCGCAGGGAGACTGAATAATTTTCTTTCTCTTTGCTGTTTGGTCCCAATGATTCACCACATTCATTAAAACACCATGCAAGACCTAAGCCAGAAACCAAACAGAGATGAAGCAGTCACCTCACTTTTGCAATTACTATGCAATCCAGACCTCAGCAGCACAACTGAAAGGGTGGCCTAATGACCTTTTCTTAACATGGGAATATCATCAGGGGAAATTAGGGGACACAGCCTTTTTCCATTCTGCAGACCAATCAGTGATCAAGCTTATGCCTCAAAGAATTTCTTTTCAATATGTAAGGCAAGTAAGGTAAAACTATTAGACGAGAACAGAGCTTGCAGTGACCGACTGACCTGACAAATGAGATGAGAACTGCTGTCTGTTGAAATTCTCCAGGTGGAGTTGGACCAGAGCAGAGCCTGTCCTTATTTTAACTACTCACAGCAGAACTGTTCTTTGCATTGAACATATGGCTGGAGAACTCTGCCCTGTGTCTTTTGCTAAATGCCATATAAATGCATCTCCTTTTTATCTTTGAATTGTGCAGGGTAATGGCTTGGCTCAAACTGTTACGCAGCAACAAGCTGACAACACAGATGAAAGGCTTTTGTGTTCAGGAACTTTTACCCTCCTAAAACTATTTCACGTCATTCTTGCAGACGGTTTGTGCTGAGAGAGGCAGTTTTCCTTCCTGTGATAATCATACACAGTGGTGAGCACTAAGAGAAACAGATGTCCTCTAACAACAAATGAAACACGCCTGATGTCAATAGTTCACATACTGTACTATGTGGGAGAAAATATCCAAATCACATCTGATGCATCTTTTTAGTTGAAAGTGGCTCCAGTAGTAAAATGTTTGGTGGTCAAATTAAAATGATCAAGTTTTTCCTCGTTTTTTTTTTATTTTAGCAACACAGTCTACTGTGTGGGACTTATATAGGAGGTTCATTAAATGTCAGTGCACTTGATCGTTTTAATTTGGATATAAACATAAAAATGTTTTGATTGTTTTTCCTTTCATTTATCAGGCTGTTCAAAATGTAGCTACATCAATTCACACAAGTTAATATATTTCACCTGTCTGATTGAAACAAATAATTTAAGAAAATAAACATGTATAAAGTAGCTAAAAATATAATGACACATTAAATGTAATATAATTTGATGTCCAAGTAATTCATCTGACACACTTTAAAGCTTATTTTAAACAATAAACAAATTCAGAAATGGTCCAATAAAACTTCCCTTCTAATTCAAATAAGCAAAAACATTTGAATTGAAGTCGTTAGTTTACAAATATAACAATATGTGTATATCAAATTTCATTGAAAATCACAAACATACTGGGTTAGTTGTGTGAGTATTGTATGACATTTTGCAACAGTAGTTACATTTCTGTTCCCTGATGTCTACAGTTCAAAATGTAGAGTTCTGGCAATTGAATTCAAGACAAGAAATCCATAAATGTATCTCTTTTCTCCCCGAAAAAAATCCCAGTGCACATGAACAGGTGGCATTTTGCTTGAGATATAAAAAAGATGCTTGTAACTTAATGCACATCACAATAGTCAGCCATTGAAGTAAAACAGCCCCCGAGACAGAGCATTCGAATTACTTAGTACTCTGTTCAGATGTGCTTATGTGAACAGTCTCTTGTGCACTGATTTTACGCAGTTTTGTGGGCATATATCACATCAACTCTTTACCATTAAAACACATGTAAATATGTCGACTTTGTATCACTTCCTACAACATTCTTGGCAGTGCACTTATAGAAACCAGTGTCTCTGCTGGATGGGTTTTGAATGACTAGGGAGCCTTGTGGATGAAGATACTTGTTCCCATAGATACGCGGCTGAGTGCCCGCTTTGAACAGAGTCTTATCAGGCATTTCCCATAGCACTTCTGCTTTAGGGATACCAATGACCATGCAGTTCAACTGAATGGCCACGCCGGGTCTTGCGTAAGTCACTGCTGCAGGGCCATTTGTGATCCGTGGTGGGTAGGCAATGACTATCACAGGCACCGACAGCACAGATGTACCATGTTCATTGGTCAGCTTGCAATGGTATGTCCCTCGGTCATAGACAGACGCCTGCATTACAAGAAGGGTTCCATTTTCCAGAACTGTGTAACGTCCCATGGTCTGGGGCCTGGTGAGCACAGCCCCACTGGGGACTGTCCAGGTGAGCTTGGGCAGGGGTGTTCCTTTTGAAAGACAATTCAGATGCAGATTTTCACCATTGATGATACTCACCACTGAATTGTATTTGTTATTGATATCAGGCTTTTTACCGGACTCTAACAAGACAGTGCGCTCCACGAAGCCAGCTGAATTCCTGCCAACACAGCGGTACCTTCCTATCTCAGACAGAGATGGATTTCTGATAAACAAAGAGCCATCCGGACTATGGTGAAATTTAAAAATGGTGGTGCCACTTGTGATTGTTGTGCCATTGGGAAGAATCCAGGTCACCAGGGGAGTTGGCCTGCCTTCAACTGTGCAGTTCAAAGTCATGGAAACTCCACTGGTGAGAGATATAGACTCTGTGGCTAAGCTCCTCAGCTTGGGTTTCTCCACATCATCTATCACATCCAGGAAGACCTGCAAGCGTGCCTCACCTCCCTCATTACGAGCAATGCAGAGCAGCTGGACAGAGTCAGTCGTTCTTAAGGAGCGGATATCCAGTGTTCCGTTACGATGTACTGTGATTCTGCTTCCATAATAGGGGGCAGGGAGCACCACGTTCTCCGGCAGAACCCACATGACCCGTGGTATTGGGGTCCCCTCTGCCTTACAGTGCAGGAGCTTGCGCTGATCTCTTAGTGCTGTCTCGTGGCTAGAGCTGGCTGATCCCTGGACTCCATTGATGGTAGGGGCCGATACAAGAACCTCAAGCCTTACCAGGTGCCTGTCCATACCTGCAGTGTTTCTGGCAGTACACGTGTATGTGCCATTATCTAACCTCTGCACCTTCTGAATAAGCAAAGTCCCGTCTGGATGTAACTGATATTTGTCTGAGACAGGGGGGATGATACGGCTAGTTGGAGTGAGCCATGTAATAGTAGGAGTCGGCTCTCCCTTGACACTGCATGGCAGTGCCACAGAATCCCCATAGTTCACTTTGATCATTTCATTTGTTTTGTTTCTGATCACTGGGGGCTCTGCCAAAACCTTTATGTGAACCTTCATCTCATCCTTGCCAAGTCTGTTCTCAGCATAGCATGTGTAGTCACCTCCTTCTTTCATTCCAACTTCATTAAAATAAAGAGTGCCGTTGTCAAACACTACATACCTTCTGGTGCGTACACCACTGTCGTCTGATTGCATTACACTATTAATCATAGTTCCATCCGGCAAACTCCACCTAATCTCTGGGTTTGGGAGACCTGAGGCAATGCAGTCTACTTTTAAGTCCCCTCCATAAGAGACCTCCTTGCTTTTCAGCTGCTTGCCTTCAATCTTTGCTGCTTTCATCATCACGTTGGCCTTGAGTAGCACGTAGTCATCCCCCATTTTGTTTCTGGCAACACATAAGTAGTCTCCTTCATCTTTGTCAGTTACTCCTTGGATTGATAATGTGCCATTTCTAAAGACTCTCATCCTGCGGTCGAAGCTGAAAAAGAGAAGTGTAAATAAAAAAATTACGCAAATTTCATCAAAACCATGCATTAAGTCTGCATACATGTGAATAATAAACTCTTAGAACTTTAATTCCAACACTGTGAATTAATTCTGACTTTGAAATGGTGCTAATTGAACATCATGCCAACTAAACAAAGGCTTTTTGGGGTTGTCTGTTCAATGCCACACACCTGTAATGTGCATCTATTAACTTCTTAGATGGGGTCCTCCAAACAATCCTTGGAGCTGGATCACCAGAAGCAATGCAGTCTAAATGCAGATTCCCCCCATACAACACATCCGTGCTTTGAGGGGATGCAGAGGTAATTTTGGCTGTGGATGAGTTCTTCTTCACCAACAAGTTAACTATCCTCTTAGCTGCTCCTACTACATTAATGGCCATGCACTCATAACTTCCTGAGTCTTTCACGGACAGATTTCGAATGTACAAAGTGCCATTGGGGAAAACGAACAGGTTTCCCTTTACAAACTGGGAGGGGCGGACTTGTGTGCCATCAAAGACCACCCAGCGAGTGGTTGGTTGGGGAGCTCCTTTGGCACTGCAGTCAACATAGGTTGTCTGTCCTTCAGAGAGGGTGAAATTCTCCCTGGCTGGCTGCTGGATCATGGGAGGCAATGCAGCAATGTGCAAGCGCACAGAGAGTGTGTCAGCGCCCGCTACATTGCTTGCTATGCATTTGTAAATTCCTCGATCTGGGTAGTTGATATGTTTGACCTTTAGAGTACCATTGGGCAAGAGCATGACAGGCTGGTCTGTGGTGCTCACGGTCTGCACCACAGCTCTGCTTGGCAGCACCCAGGTAATGTGTGGTTCTGGCAGGCCTTGGGCCTGGCACTCTAGGCTAGTGCTTTCACCCAGGTACACAGTCACATCACGATACCTTGGGGTTAACATTTTGGGCTGTTGAGCCAAAACAAAGAGGGTGATAGTCAGCTTATCCACACCGTAGAGGTTCTGGGCTGTGCAGAGGTATTGGCCTCGGTCCTGAAGCTGCACATTATGGATCACAAAGGTCCCATTTGGCAGGACTTCAAACCTCTGGAGCTTGCTGTTTGCCGACATGATAGCTCCTAGAACAAATGAAAAAAAATGAAGGCATTTGAAATACATCTCCATAATACATTTGTTCTTGTGAGGTATTCATTTAAAAAATGATTTATCATCTAACTACGAAGCACTTAAAAGCAATATATTTACTATTTACTGAAGGAAATATTGCTTTATTTTTCCTCACTGATAAATTGGCTCTGGTTCATGCACAAAACTACATTTACAGACATAATATTGGCCTCAGGAGTCTATGTGTGTGTGTGTGTGTGTGTGTGTGGGGGGGGGGGGGGTATTTTGTTCGCATAAAGATAAAGACTGCACACATTCTCTTGGACAGGTCACATTGAGTGTCAACCACAGGGAGACATGAAGTCTCAAATTTCAGTAAGTGCACCATTCACCACAACACATGTGTCTTATAGTGGCAAGGAAGTGTTACAATCCTCAATGTCATGAGGAAACTCTACTTGCTATGAACTCGTGTTTCTCAATGTTTAATCAAGAAAATTTTTGCATGATGTTTTCTCAGACTTAGAAATAAGTGTCATCCCACCTGTGGATACTTTGGTCCATGTAAGGAATGGCTTAGGGTCCCCAATAGCATTACAGGGAAGCACAACATCAGATGAAGCATTGACTTTAAAAGTGTAGATATTGCTGTTGGTGATCTTTGGCTTTGCTTTTAGGCGGGGCACTGTGACAGGTCTCTGAGGTGATCCATCGTATGAGTTGAAGGAAAATACTGTGGTGGAATGCCCATTTGTGGAGCTTTGACTTGTTTGATGCTGTGTTTTTGATGAAAAGGGTGTCTTCAAAACTGCTGTAGGAGTTGCAGTTGTGGGTGTTATAGCAGTGGTTGAGGAGGTAATGTTTAACTTCTGAGAGTTTACCTTTCCATTTTGCTCTGGGGAGGGGGCGACGGATGGCACTCGATTTAGATCAGGCCTGAGAATGACAAATGGATTCCTATTGTTGGGGTAATATGGGTATCTGTAATTAGTACTGGGTATTCTGTCATTGTGTTGATCAGGAATGTAATTTCCTCCAGGATATCTTGAGCTATGAACACTGGTGTTTCCAGGTAATGTTGAACTCGGTTTTAGTCTGGATGAAGCTGTGATTGACATTACAGCATTTGTTTTCTGTGTAGCACTGGATGTTGTGATGGCTGTTGTGGACACTCGGGTGGACGTTGTTATTGTTATTGCTGTTGTAATTAAATCAGTTGTGGTTGTTGGCTCTACAGTAGTGGCTGCAGGGACTGTATGTTTGGGATGAAGGCCATTTTCTTTGTTTACACCTGACAAAGGTATCTCTGGGATTGGGGAAACCACACTTGTTTCATGCTGAGTGGTCAAAACCATTGCTTTTGGAGATCCCTTATATGGGGTCTGAGGAGTTCCACGATGTGATTCACTGACTGCCGTTGGTGACTTGATGGTTGTTGGAAGGTCTTTGACATCCTGTCCTTGTTCGGTGGAAGGCAAGGTTGCTCTTGAGTCATCAGCATCAGGTCTTTGATCAAGTTTATTATTTATCTCTGACTGTGATGGCACATGGCTTATGTTGGTCAGAGTTTTTGCCACATCTTCACTTATGTTTTTCTCATCCAGCCTCATATCTGAAATACCTGGTGTAGACTCCTCGTGGCCTGCTGCCACAGAGACAGATTTGTGGCTTAGCTCTGATGTTGGGCTTGCTACAGAAGAAACTGTGTGTTCATATAATTGAGGGTTTCCTTGTGCTGTTACAGGTGACAGTAATGTAGATGAAGTACTTTCTGGCAGAGTCTGCTCCTTTCCAAACTCAACAAAATCTTGACTTCCCTGTTCTTGTTTTGTGAGTATTTTGTCATGATGTACTGAAAAAGTTATTGTATGTTTTGTAAAAGATCCAGGTGTGGGTAATGTGCTGCTACTCGCTATTGAGGCTTCTGTATATTTACCCTGTGATAAGGGGATAGTAGAGGTCAAAGGCTGATGTGGCTTAGGAGTTGGTGAGCTGGGTGGTTTTGGTCTGAGTCTATTCATTCTCCTTCTATTGCCATACCTCCTTCTTGAATTCCATGGAATGTTTGATCTAGAGGGCACTGAGGCAATGGGGGCTCCTAGTTTGACAACAGCAGTGGATGTAGATTTGGCAGTTGGTGTAGAAGTTGTAAACTGTGAGGTGAGATTGTTCTCACTCACTTTGTTTGTGCTCACCTCAAGTTCTATGTGCAGTGAAATATCTGAGTGCTCTACAATGGCTGTCTGTGTTGGTTGCAGACTCGGTAAAACTGTGAAAGCGTGTCTATTTTCTATTTTTGCAGGATGACTTTCATGCTGGCTGTTGTCAGATGCAAATGTAGGTTTAACAGCAGTGTCTAGTGATGGGGTGTGTACTTTTACATCAGTGTTGGAGTTTGCTGTATGTATTTGGTAAATATCATTAGTCTGGTCGTGTGTGTGGGTAGGAGATGTCACTGTTTGGTGTTGGGGTATTTGAGGAGTGTTAAGAACATTTAATCCCTCTTCTGGCAGAACAGTGTCATCTGGAGTGGATCCCTCAATGCTGTCACCAGGTTTAGGGTTGTTTGAACTGGAATGGTTTTCATTATTAACCATTTTGGTCAGTGAACTGGTTTGAACATGGCTAGGTGTAGTGGTCCTAGGAGCAGTTTTTTGGCGTATTTTTGCCAAAATATCTGCCCACTTTTGGGGGTCAATCTTGGCTTTTGATGTTCCAGAATTTCTTCTCGGCTCAGGAATATATTTTCTATTTGGTTCATGGTGTCCTTTTGCAATAGGTTTCCTACGGCCGTACAGTCTTCTCTGAGGATGTCTTTGTGGATGCCCTCGTATTCTCATCTGGGGAACCCGTTGCCTGTTTATTTGAATGTTATTGGGACTGTTAAGAGTTTTTCTCCAAATGTCATAATCCCCTGAGGACTCATCAGTCTCATCTATGAAAGCTTTTATTTTAGTGGACACTCCTGAAGCAGACTGAGGCTTCATGGGAGCCCTTCTCAAAGGCTGAAGGCCCTCCTTGCCTGTGATTGTGACCTTTGATGCCAAGGTGTCTGTGCCATGTTGGTTTACAGCCACACATTTGTAATATCCACTGTTACTGAGCTTACTGTTTGGTACATGTAATGTTCCATTAAAAAATACATAAGCTTTCGATGAGTTGGCTATCATGTCTGCTTTGCTTCCATCCGGAAAAATCCAGTTGATTTCAGCATTAGGGGATGCAGTGACGAGGCAAGGGAGAGAGATGGGCTCTCCGACTGAATGAGTCACTGCTAGCCCTGTCCTCTCACCCTGTGCGGGAGCTGAGGATTCCACCACAGCTAAGCGGAATGGGAGTAAATCTTGATCATTCCTAACCTCACCAATGCAATAATATACACCAGCATCAGAGTGACTTATTGCTTTGATGACCAGCTTCCCACTGCTGGATATAGTAATCCTATTATCGGGACTGGAGTAAGGTGCTTTTATTTTGGAGCCATCTGGCCACATCCATTTAACCGATGCATGACCAGAGCTTAATACATTACAGTCCATTTCGGTCATGCCCCCTGTAAGAGCAGTCAATACAGTCTGGGTTTTGTTGTTGTATTCAATCATTACCCAGTCCCTCCGATGTCTTCTGATCATTTGTAAATCCCAGTTTGATGAGAAATGGGTTCCCAAGATCAACTTGACATTTTTTGCAGTTGACTGTGGTCTGTTCAATTGCAGGTTCATTAAAGACTGCATTAACCAGGATGGATGGGTCACAATATTAGTTTGCACCCCAGTATAATAATATGCATCTTTTTCAGCATCCTGCCTGTATCTGTAACTCAGCTTTGGTTCCTTACTGAGCATTATCTCTCTCTGGAGGTGGACAGGCACTTCACTGTAGTATGCAATAAGTTTCCACAATCTCTCATAGTCTTCATGCTGTATAGGGCACTCAAGGTCTAAAGAGAGAGTCAGGTTAGTCACAATCTGCTCAGAGCCTACTTGTTCCCAGGCAATTTTGGTGGAGTCTCTTGGTGCCTCAATGTGACAGCTAAGATCCACTTTGTTTCCATGCTCATCAGAGAGATTGAGTGTGATGTTCCCAAATGACCCTTTCAATTCTTCTGCAGACAGCAGTTCATTCTGGCTGTGCTTAGAGGTGGGGTCCTCCCCTGAGACATTAATGACAGGTCTTGTGCAAGTGAGGTCCTTCAGGTCTGAAAGAGTCTTTTTTGCCAGATGTTTTGGAGATGCACACACTGGACAGAGATGGCCTTTAGGGTATGCTTTGTCCTTTTTACATTTCAGTATTCCTAGATAAAAATATAAGAAAGTAAATGACATGCTATCATTTTTTGTCAATTTGGGTCAAGATTTTAAGCACCCTTACTGTATTAACACAGTTTTGTAAAGATATTTTAATGCAATTTTAAAATATATGTAAAACAAAATAAAATATTCAATAATATAATATGGCAAATTCAGCATATGAGCACTACCTGGGTGTCTGGTTGTCCAATCCAAGATTGGATTCATTCTGCAATCACAAGCCCACGGATTGCCATATATGAACAGATTTTCCAGCTGGGGCATGTTTTTTAGCATGCTCTTTGGAAGGGTGGTCAGTAAATTGTCAGCCAAGTGCAGGTGCTTGATGGTGGAGACAGGAAACTGTTGTATGATAGAGAATGTGCTGAAGGTGGCTGGGTGGAGCTGCTGGATGTGGTTGCCTTCCAGGTTGATCAGTCGTAAGTAAGTCATGCCATGGAAAGCATCAGGGTGGATAAATTGAATGCGGTTATGGTCCAAGTGTAATCTCATCAGATGGGACAGGCCAAATAAAGTGTGTCTAGTAATCCCGCTCAATTTATTATAACTCATTTTCAGCACCTGTGGGCAAACATGTTGTTAGCTGGTTTTCTATTAGCATGTTGATATTGGAAATATTATAGTGTCTTTTCTGTTTCATGTACCAAGCTCATTGATGCTCACATATTTTAGCCTCATAAGTAAATGAAAATATCAGATTAATGGATGGTCAGCAGAACTGTTATCTACTAAAGAGACAACAGTATAGGCCTACCTGGAGTGACATCAAGTCCTGGAAAGCACCATGGGGAATATTATGGACATCATTTCCATGCATCATTAGAAGTTCCAGTTTTGTCAGCCCAGCAAATGAACTTTCAGTGAGCTGATTAATTGTATTAAATCTGGAAATAACAATAAGGTATTGTGAGTACAATAACAGATTTTACAGTAGCCTACACATAATGAAGCTGTAAAGTTGTTTAACTGTTTTACTATCTTATTAACATTGTGCTCTATCACCATTCAAGCTAAAACAATCAAGCTCAAACAATCCAATTGTCCTGATAATAGTTTATCACAAATATTTCTGTAAATTCAAAAGAAATGCATTTAGAGGTGTTTTCACCTTAACCTTTTATCTTCATTTTAAATCAAATTAAAAGTTGCATAGCCTTACAAAATACTATCAGTTTTAATTCAGTTCAATTGTCAGTTGCAATACCCCTATAATTCACAGGGGGCACTCACCCTAGGTTCATACGTTCCACTTGTGTGGGTATACCGGCAGGCACACGCAGCAGGGAGCGAAAGGTACAGTGCACCTCTGTTGGGAGGTAGCAGGCACATGGGTGTGGACAAGAGTGCCCTACTTCCAGCCAAGATCCTAGTAGCATCAGTATCAAGGTAAACATGCCAGGAAGGCCCATCTTCACCCGTGTTCTAGCTGAGATCCTTTCAGTATCACACGCAAACGCACACACACACGTACACAGTGTGACTGTCTGGCCCGTGGCCACATTGTTAGAATATATGCCAAACCTTTGAGCATCTCATCAGGCGGCAATGACAGCTACATATCCACTAGCATGCTCATTGCACTCACAGTATTACCATTGCATCCATTTTAAGGATAATAAAGAGAAAATATCAATTATATGTGCAAAATAATAACCTTTTACTGTAAAATGTCTAAAATGTCGTTTTAATAGGAAACTTCATTTTTTGCTCTGCATAGGAGACATACATATATTCAAAAATCATAATGCAAAAAGCATAACGCCTTTATACAACCCACATTATTAACACAAGGTTAATTTCATTCAGAGGTAAAACAAGTACTCATGATTAACATTTCAAATTATTCTACTATATGGGTATACTGCAGTGTTTAGCAGACTAGAAGAAACACACCAAACTTACCATACAATCAAATAATCCGTGGTAGGTTGGTAGACGTTAATCTGTTGCTTGCAATCCAAAGCAAGTGCGTGAGTCCATTCAGTTCCAGATTTTAGTGTTTTCTCATCTTCTCTCTTCGATTGACGTTTAGTACTTAATTCAGAAAGAAATTGGGTGATGCCAAAAATTAAAGCTATATCCCATATAGGTTGTCCAGTATAAATTCCGAAGGATTCTGTAGATTATACAAAATGTTGTGTCTTCTGAAATTGGTAATCGTCAGTACGTGAAAAAAAACAACAACTGTTAAACAGATTTTTGCGATGTTCAGACGTACTGAAGAAGCAAATTAACGCCTGTAAATCGAAGGTGTGAAACTTATGAGAGAAGATGTTATGTCCTGACGCTGCTTCAGGGGTTCAAGTCTTTTGTCCCAACGAGAGGTGGACTCTCAAGATGATCATGACGTTCAGCCTAGTGAAAGGATTCATAGAGGAGGGGCCTGTCGAGTAGGGCTATAATGAGCCAACTTTTTAAGTAACCACAATGCAAATTAGTAACAATTAATTTACAGTATTAGTCTATCATATGTCCTAAAGGAACTTTCCCAACCACTGTCAAGTTAGCTAAACTTAAAAACAAAAAATGAAGTCCCAGAAGGAGTCCCAGAAGAAACCTACATTAGTGCTGATGCTATTTTGGAAATGCCTTCTCCCCTGACCTTTGGTCATTTGATACCATTCTTTACTATTAATACATACTGCTCAGAATAACCCTTTGTCACTTCTAAATAGTTTAAGCAGCATGTAGGAAAGGCAGAAAGGTATGAGTCTGAATGTACTTGTTATGTTAGAGGCTCGGTGATCATTCCCACATATGTGACTTATCCATATATAATGTGACTGTTCCCCCTTGAGATGCTCTACTTCCACTGAGTACCCTTTCCGCCACCGACTGCTTGTCATATAATAACAACTATTTCTTTATGTTATATGTGCATTATAACAGAATACTATGTTGTTCTCTTTCGTTTCGAACGTACGAGTGGATGATGCCTATCATCTCCTACTTTTCTGAAGTCAATTTTAACCAACCCTTTGAAAAAAGGGCAGTAAGCGCTCTGACGCGCGCAGGCAACTACTTAGACAGCCCTGCGTGACGTCAGAAAGTCTATATATTGACTGCTCTTACGCTTCAGGTCCTCTTTGCCTCTTTCACCTCGCCTACTGCGTGTGTTTCTGAGTCACCTTTTCGTTTGCTTTCGCAAATATTTCTAAAAACCAACGGCTTTTTTGAAAGCCCACCACAAAAGCTTTTTTCAAAGCTCTCCGAGGGATTCCCGTCTTGCTCCAAGTGCTCCAAGAAGTCCCTAACTTCTGGTACCTCGAGACGCAAGATGGCTACTCGTCGTTGTACCGACTGTGATCGTCCCATGGCGATTTCCGACCGCCATGCTATTTGCTTCATCTGCATGGGGAGCGAGCATGCTATGCTCGCTTTTTCGCGGCCAGATCTCTGCTCGGCTTGTGAACGCCTCTCCCCTGCGGCTATCGCCAACAGAGCGGCATTTTTCGCGGGTTCCGCTGGTAGTCCAGGGGCGGCCTCTACCCCCGTTGGCGCCAGTGCTCTCCCCACCTACCAGTCTATCGATTGTCCCCCGGCGTCCTCGCACCCGGATGGGCTAATCGACCGGTCTTCAGTGGCTATTCGGCCGTCGGTTAGCTTCTCAGCGGCTAGTCAGCTACCAGCTAGCCAGCTAACCGCGGCCCACCAGGCTAGCCCTGCTAGCTCCATTGGCGCTGCCTTTGCCCGCGCGGCTACTACGCTGCCTCAGGGCGACGAGGATGACCCAGTCATCGAAGCTGTGGACGAGGAGGAGCTCGCTTCCTTCCTCTCCGCTAAAGGTTGCGCCACCGTGGAAGATTTGCCACCTGTGTTGAAGACCTACGCCGCCCAGTTAGCTTCTGAGCTAGCTTTGTTGGCTACACAGGCGGCTAGCAGGCTAGGCCTGCCTCCACCTCAGAGCTGTCCGGCGCGCTCCCTTCTCCGGATGCTCTCCCACTCCCTGCTCACCCCACGGTTGTTACCGATGCGCAGGCCTCATGGGAGGCTCCCTTCGCCGCCATTGCCCCTATCCAGGGGCTCGCGGCATTTACGCGATGGACGGAGCGGGCGCCAGTGGCCTCATGCAGCTTCCTCGCGTTGAAGATGCGGTCGCTGGTTGTTTAGCACCAGCCTCTGCCACCACCTGGACATCGCCTCCCGAGCTTCCCTCCAAGCCGTGTCAGCACACGGAGAAGCTCGCCTCCAAGGCTTTTATCTGTACAGGCCAGGCGATAAGGGCGATGAACACCGCCTTCCTCCTCTCTTCTCTGTCTGAGGAGCTGGTGGCAGACCTCTCAGCGCAGCTGTCGGACTTAACCCTCCATCAGCTGCGCAGAGCTACCGCTCTCACCTCGCTGGCCATCAGGGCGGCCATTAAAGCCGACGGGCGCTCCCTTGGCTCTTTGGTCGTCCTAGACAGGCACCTCTGGCTGAACCTTTTGTCCATGCCAGAGAAGGAGAAGAGGCATCTGATGAACGCTCCCATCTCCGCTGATGCTCTGTTTGGCCAGGCGCTGGAACTACAGCGCGATCGCTTAGAGAAGACGAAGCCGGCGGCTCAGGCCCTGCAACCCGTGCTTCCTTAGCGTGCGCTGCCTCAGTCAGCCGCTCCCGCTACCCTCAGCCCTTCCTGAGACGGGCGGTTCTGTGCCCGTCACTCTGTGCCCGGTCAGAGCGCTTCGTGCCTATTTGACACGTACGCAGAGCATCAGGAAAACGAACCAGTTGTTTGTCTGCCATGGCGAGCGTGCCAAGGTTCAGGCCTTGTCTACCCAACGCATGTCGCATTGGCTTACTGAAGCCATACGTCTGGCATATGAGGCGGCGGGTGTTCCTCCGCCTGCTCATGTCAGGGCGCACTCCACCCGTGGAGTGGCGGCTTCTTGGGCCTTCTGGAAAGGCGTCCCCATGAAGGATATCTGCCTGAGCGCTTCGTGGGCCTCAAGCAACACCTTCGCGCGTTTTTACCATTGGACGTCACCAGGCCGGGTGTAGCAGAGAGTGTTCTCTCTGGGCCCGGCGGCGGTCCCATGGGTCTTCCCACCTCGGGCTCCTCGGTGTAGGGCTCTTGAGGCTTGGTTGTAGTGATCCACTCGTACGTTTCGGCTTCGAAACGAAAGAGAACGTTACGGATACTAACGTATCCTCGGTTCTCTGAGTGAGAAGCCGAACCTTACGCTTCGGGCCTCAAGTCGCCGACGCTGGCGAGCTTGGCAAAGAGGACCTGAAGCGTAAGCGCAGTCAATATATAGACTTTCTGACATCACGCAGGGCTGTCTAAGTAGTTGCCTGCGCGCGTCAGAGCGCTTACTGCCCTTTTTTCAAAGGGTTGGTTAAAATTGACTTCAGAACAGTAGGAGATGATCACCATCATCCACTCGGCATCATCCACTCGTCAGGCATCATCCACTCGTACGTTTCGGCTTCTCACTCAGAGAACCGAGGATACGTTAGTATCCGTAACGTTTTAAATATAGTGGGACAAACAGGAATTTCCACAAGTTTGTATGCTGGTAAATTTTATGCTGGTAAAAAACACATTCACAGATTTAATTTGAGTATACTCTTATTTGGCTATCACTAGAGTAGTAGATCATAGCAGATGAATGAGGCACAGTGTTAATGACATAGATAAGTCAGAGTGAGTGTGTGGTAATCTCATCTATGGATGTTTTAGCATCCATAACCCAAAACAAAAGTGGTAAAACCACTATTGCACAAGGCTTCATTTTGCACTTCAGTTGCAACTTGACTTACTTTGTTGCATTTTTAGATGTATGCATTGCACTTGACTAGAGCAAAGTGCTGCAAGAATTCATGGCCAATTTTTCTCCGGAATTTATTGCCGGCGGAGAATGTACAATCATTGGTCTTGGTATACAAACAGAATGGTAGCCACACACAGTTTAATGATTCATGTGTGTTTACATTACTTTTGAGGTTTTCAAACCCTGTTGCATGATCAAAAGCTTGGTCAGCTTGAAAGCTCTTCAGTTGCTGAAAGAGTTTTTGTTGAGAAATATTGGCGAGGGAGAGAAATGGAGGTAATGATTGCAAATGAAATACTTGTTGTTAAAGCTCTGTTCAAGAGGTGGCTAAGTAGATCACTTGTGTGTGCTTATTTCACTGATGGCTGTAGCTCAGAGCATGGTGTCCTAGGCTACTACATCAATCATTCAGGAACAAGAGGAGAAATGACTAGAAATGAATATGATCAGAAGATTATTGTAAATTTATGAGAACATAAACTGGGTCTATGATTAGTTGTCCATGGTAAGTGATAAACTGGAAACACTGAGGCGGTATTTCTATTCTATGAAGCTCCATATTAAGAGAGCACTTGGTAACACATGTGTTTGCTTTTGTTTAAGGGGAGAGAGAGGTGAAAGGTGGGAAGTGATAGTGTTGAGGGTGCCCGCAAGGCCGGGTGCCCATTGGTCATGGCTAAACCTTTAAAGGCATAACTGACACTGATGAATTATAAATATATCTGAACTACAGAAGGCAAAAACATTCAAACTGGCACTTTCTAAGAATCAAGACTGTCTTTTATTCATGTGTGTTTGTCAAACCATCATGTATCATGTGGGCAATGCTGTGCAGAGGGACCGCTCCAGCCCCCCTCTGTGTACAGGCCATTCTCCACACTGGGAGAGCAATGGGCACTTGTTATTCTGGGCACCTCTCTGGACACACCCAGACCAGCAAATGGATTTGCTGAGTATTTACAGAGGCATGTTTTAATGAAAATACAATCCACCAGAATCCATTCTTACAAACATAAGAACTGCCAAAAAAGGGGCAGTTCAAAATGAAGCAGGGGGAGGCTTACATGCTGGTTGAGGGAATTCTAAAGAACGGTGAGACCACTGTATCTGTTTTATCGAACTCCGCCCTTTACTACTGTGCACTGTGTGAGCATTTTGGTCTGGCAACCCAGTAATGAGTCAAAGGCTTTTGAATGCATTCATAAAGCCTAATAATTATCAACATTATTGTTTATGCATTATTATAGCTGTTCATAAGGACATATGATGTTATAGAAGTCATTACCAAAAAGCATTATAAAGCATTTTGGATATAGGAAAAATTCTTACTTCTGTCAAAGAAGATTTATGATGAGTTTCGTCACATGTTCAGGTTGTGACATGTATAATACAGTACTTTTGAATACGTATAATGGACCAGTGGCACAGACACCACACTGATTGGAACTGATCTCTGAACACGTTGCTGGTTTGCTTTTGCTGCAGATGAGCAAATCAAACCCGCATTATTTTTACAGACATCTGGTGAAATGCAGATTCTGTTGGTTTACCAGCATCTGGTCAAACAATTAATGTTCGTTATTTTTCCAGCAGATGGTGAAATAAACAAGCATTGTTTTGTCAGGCTTTGATCAAGTCATTTGGTTCCATACTTCCCCTGTTTGTAGTAACATACACGTAGTCTGTAGATTCCTATTCCTAACCCATGTATATTTCATAATACCTATCTACTCTATTGCAATTAACAACAATATACAGTATGCAGTAAGTGATAGAACAGTGTGGTTGTGTGTCTCAGTAGTGGCTGATTATTTTCACAGAACAGAAGAAGGGTTGTGGTGCTGGTGGATCCAGAAATGGGGGATGCTAAATGGTTTAGGATGCTAAAATTAGTCATTACACGGCGAACGAACGGTGTAGAATGCGCCACCGTGGCCAACAGTGGTAGATACAGCACTTGCAATGTTAAGCAGCGCGGACCGCCTCCAATAGAATGCAGTGCAATACAATGCAATACAGCGGGCTTTAGAGGGAGCTCGTGAGAGAGAAAAACAGAATGTTGCTTAGTGCCGGTTTAAAGGCAGCTCCCCTACAGTCAAAATAATAATTGGTGATCATTTTCGAGTTATGTTGACTGACAACACATTAACGACAATTTCAGTTTCATTCAGTTTTGGCTTCTTTTGACATTGGTTGGCTGTTTATACAGATGACTTTAATGTAAAAGTGTGAAGGGGTGAAGTAAGGGATGAAGTGCTGCAGTGTCAGAGAATGCTGGTTTATCTAACACAAGATAACACAAAGTTTGCTAATGTGAAAATCTGCAAATGTCGGATAGGCTAGCGGCAGCATAGTCAGCTAAATGCTATCATTCCTCCACACTCCAATTTGCCCCCATAATATCCACAAGCTAGGTTTAGAGCAGGGGTGGGCAAACTTTTTGAGTCGTGGGCCACAATGGGTTATAACATTTGATTAAGGGGCCGTGTCAGGAGAGGACAGATATAGTGTTTGTGTGAAGTAATATAAATGACATGTAAAGTCCATTATATTTCACAGTTTTGGCCTTAAATAGGCAGTAAAGCATGGATATGCAGGGCTTTTAAAAAAGCAATGCATTTATTAACAGCAGTTTGCAGACATTGCAGGGAAAATACTAAATAAAGGTTTAATGCTATAATTTAATATAATTTTGAAATATTTGGCGGGCCATATTAAAAAGCCAAACGGGCCGTATATCGCCCCCGGGCCTTAGTTTGCCCATGCCTGGTTTAGAGCATTTACGAGTAATATTAGGTCTTAGGAGGGTGATCACTGTGCAGCAATTCTCAATTAGGGCTACATGAGCATTAAATAAGGATTTTGACTAATTTCACAGATATTGATACTAAACATGTTTTATTGACACTGAACATTTTGTTGTATGCTGTTTTCAATAAGCAACTAAGTGAAATGTCAATTTCATTACGATCTGAAATACATTTCATTACGACTGAAACTACGTTTGAACACTTTTGCCTGGATCTCAGGAGTAGAAATCAAGTGTTGCTCTGCAAGGACATTGTGGCTGCACATTGCAGTATGTCTGAGGAGTATTTATGACACCTTTGGAAAGGTATGTGAGGAGGGGTAGGCAGACTTCACACTATACTGTACTTCAGACTTTCTCAGTAGAGCCGCTAACATCTGTCTTTAGGAGGTGATTCTTGGTCGGAGGAGGAGCAGGTTGCACATGAGTCTCGTCATATTGTGGGAGGAGACAGACATACAGTAAGATCCCAAAGACCAGGATCAGTCTCAATATGCTCTTATGTTAGTTTATCAATGCAAAAAATGTTTTATGTCCCATAATCCACAATGAGGCACTTGATTGATACATATGGCATAACACACTAACACATGGCATGAGTTTATAGTTTTCACCTGAGAAAAAAACCCTTATTCTTATATTGTTAAGCCTTCTGTATAATGGTTTTATACAAAGGCTTTAATAACACTGTGCTAGTTGGTTTTCATATAATGTAATGGCTGTAATTTGTTCGCCTGAAACCACATGTCAGAGTTTCCACTCTTTTCCAGATGTCCAAAGTATAACAGCTGGACAGAATTAACGCTGAAACACAATAGGATGTTCAGTCTGTGATCACTATTTAGTCCACTTCAGACAGAGGATAATATATTTGAAGCACTTAGAAAGTTTATTGCTCATAGTTCAAATTCAAGTGTGTTTTTCTTTTCCAGAATTTTGTTTTACTGGGAGAAAGTATACACACATCTAACTAAACTACTAAACATGTTCTGATATGATAAATCATTGATCTGCCATCAAAAGCCATCTTACTAAAACAGGTTGTCAAAAGGGTGTGCTTAAGCAGGCTAGTCAAAAACAGGTCTGTCAAAGTGGTGCCATGCTACAGTACACTGATTCCACTACACCTCTCATTAAAGGCAGATTATTTCCTGTACGGGGTCAGGAAGTGGAAACCAGGAGCTCAGAGAACCTATTCTGATGTCTGTCCCTTATGGGAGTCTCGGTACACTTGGAAAAAAGACTGTAAAACACACCATAAATATACTAATCAGTGTGGGAGCAAATCACTACATGCCAGACGTCAGGATCCATGGCAAAAGGGGTGGTAAAATGGTGCATCTAGAGTGAAGAACAGAGCTTTCAGTCACAGACACAGAACATTTTAGGGAAATGTATATTAACTAATTATCCCTGCAGCAATTCTCTCAATTTAATGGTGTTATTTCCTGTTATTTTCATTGGTGTGGCAGAAGGTGTGAAAAGATAATGAAAACGGCGATTGGTTTGGTCACACATAAAAATGGAATGAGTCTGTCATAGACATGTCATGAACATGAATAATAATTTAATAATAAATAATATTTAATTGTATTTAATGTTTACATCTTGCCATTATGAGGCACATGTTTCTGGCAGTTTTGGTCACCAAAGAGGACACAAGACTAAGCTCTGCTTTATGAGAAGAACAAATAAATTCCCTAAGATTTAGGAGTCTGGCCTCTGTTGCTCATACGAGCAAACATTTTTATGAGGTCTTTTGCAAATGTATCAGTATTCTTTCTCGGCTCCGAGGCACTCAAAAATCCCATCACTGTACAAAATATATCTAGCTCAAATGAACTTCTTGTGCTTTTACAGACAAGCCAGTGGTTGGCGATCATGCAGACGAGTTGAGTTTACTCAAACAAACGAAGCTTTGTGCAGAGATTATTTTCCGCAGTGAAATGAAAGCCCTTTGGTGTTACTGCACCTCTTTCTCAATGTCTCCCACTAAGGCCAGTAACCGTTTAATGAACTTCCATAACCTTGACCACAGTCAATGTGAATTAAAAGGTCTAGTCTTAATGATCTTTAATGATACTCATGGCATTTAGGTCTTTCCAGCTGAAGGCATGTCTGTCAGAGTTTTTATGTATTGAGAAGCTATTGAATAAATGAATGTGTTTGCTGACTTTGGGGCTACTCTGTCATAAAGAGGCAAAAAGGAATAGTACCCTTCACTTTAAAAATTTATAATGTGGAGGATTGAAGGTTGTAGTCTGAGTAAGACCTGTATTGCAACTGCACTGACATACTGTACACAACACAGACCTGTTGCTCTTGACAGTAAAATTGTTGTTGTAAAGTTGTACATTTGTGCTCTCATTTTCAAGAAACATATTATGAGATAAGTTTATAAAAAGTGGCATATGAAAACAGGAACAAAAATCTTCTTTTAGCCCTTCTACACTCCACTGAATGGTCAAATGGATTTTTTTTCCAAATCAGAGGACCACAGCTGTGATTGTTTCATGAGCTGACGGGCGGCAAATGCAGTTCTTTCTGCTCAGCAGATGTGCAAGTCTGGTTGTCAATGAGAAACCATATGGCACTGTGCAGTAAAGCTACCTGACACTACGAAGCACCAAAATGATGAGAAAGGACTCCTTCCTCCTGACTCTTTCAAACATTCTGGAAAGATGTGTCAGAGTGGATTTGACATGATCCAGTCAGAATGGCACATACACTAGAATGGGTGTGATGCTGTTGCATCACCCTAAGGAAATGAAGTCTTTTATTCTAGGCAGGCCAAAAGTCTGAAATGTACAGTATGGTTGGGCGCAAATATGGTGCACAGCTGACAGAGTGTTTTTATTAGCGCTCCTCATAAGTGTTGTGAATGTGGATCAACTCAAACATCCCTTTTTTGTCAACCTCATCCCTAGCATGCTGCCAGTAATTGTTGGATGGCCTAGTTTTGCCGAGAGCCACTCCTATTGAGGCAGTAGAGGAGTTCATCTGAAGTTGATGGGGAGTCGTGGAGGAGAATTAATGTCTGTAATTAAGACGCATGTCAGCATGCACCAAGTTTGTGTCAACACTCTTGTTGAGTTGACTACTTGCATCTAATGTAGGACTGTTGTGCTTTGATCTGTTCTGTTGATAAAATGCTGAGTTGTCTGTGTGCTCCTTTGATATAGCTGCTGTTTAAGACTCGTGCCTAAACAATTTGTCATTGAAGTCCTTTTATTGCTTGAGTGCTTGTCTGCTGGATACACAGGATGAGTATAGACTTTTGTATGTTATTGTTTAACTCCTTTGTATGTCATTGTTTCAAAAATGTGGCTTTGTTCTTTTTGGTGGTATTCTTAACACTTGAAGGACACGTGAATGCTAGGAACTTTTCTAAATATTTTAGCAACTTAGGATTTAAGGCCTTGCCTCATCAGTGCACTGTGATTTTAGTTACTTGAAATTGTCCAATATCAGTTCATCTACTTACAAAATGTTTGTAATGGTGCTTTTTTTTATAAATAGTGGTGATGGGGAGTACAGGTAATTTTACTGACTCGGTCCATCCAGTCTCATTCAGCTAAATTAACTAATCTTTTTTTCGAGTTATTTCATTAATTTTTAGCAAAATATAATTAAAATGTTACTTGTTACTTTCCTAACACATCTAGGGTTTAAACAAATGTTGGTCACACTACAAACAAGACAAAACTATAATGCTATAAGAAAGAGAAAATATTAATTCATTGTTTACCTGGGTCTTTAGTCTATGATTCACTCATCACGCCTCTTATCATGTGAAGGCCCAATTAACTAACCAATGCAGTCTGAGCTGGAAACAGAATTGATTAGTCCATCTCTCATGAGTTTGGGTTTGAGTTGTTCGTTCATCACGTGACAGCTGTATAAGCTTTAACTATGCAGTCTGAGCAGGAAACAGAATTGATTAGTTCATCTCTCAAGTTGAGATAATTCTACTGAACTACAGGAAATTGCACAAATGTGCACGCGCGACTGAATAAATCACTTCCAAAAAGAGTTCAAAAAGAACAAATCGTTCAAGAATGACCCATCACTAATAAATAGTAATTTATGAGAGAGGACGTTCACATTCTGTCATGCTTTGTTAAAAGTCATAGCAACTGGCTGCCCAAACAATGGATGAAAAAGCAAAATATAGTCATCAGAAAAAAAATACACAACTGATATAAACAGAAATCCACCAACGCAGTGATAAATATTTATGCTCTTTTTCTCTGGCAGAAGATCCCCACAGAGGTTACCACTCAGAGGAAGAATTCATGGCGGGGCTCCACTTTGTCCTCACAGGCCCGGTCTGTAGGCCCCGGGACACAACCCTATCAGACCCGAATACTTGGATGGCCTATCTGGCAGAATCAGACGGACCACATCTCTCACCATGACACACACTGATAAGTATGCAACAGTACACAACTCATGCAGTACAGTAATTCCTAATGCTCAAGAGCCTGATGGGGAACTGGGTATAATGTGAAATAAATGTTGTGACTCATTGTCCAAATGGGAGAGTGTCATGCTACTGACATTTTCGATTGAGTAAAAAAATGTGCAGTGCAGTGTGCGTATGTTCAGAATTGCTCTCAATTCCAAGTAATTTGATGTGAAATTAGGCTGAGGCCTAGAGTATATATGGACTATTTCTCAGTTTCACACCTCACAGGAGCATGCTGACTGGCAGGTCTTGATGGACATGTTTTCGAGACGCTTTGCCCTGCTGCTGGCAGCCGAGTTTGTGTAAAATGAACTCATGGCATCTGTCTAGGCAGGAATTGAACCTAGTAAACTTAATGAAGACCAAATGAAGACCACCTGTGCCAAAGTGCTCAATACATGCCTCTCATTCCAATTCAGAGATTTGAGAGGTACAAACCGGAACTGCATTAATTACAGCTGACACTGAGAAAGCAAACAGCTTTATGTGAGTTTTAGTTTAAGTTTAAGTTTTCTATGGAAATCCTATAGAAGATAGGCAGGAATAATGGGCACTTGGCTGTGGAAGAGTGTAAAGCTGGACCATTCCTCTCAGTACTCTAACACTTAAAAAAAAAAAAAAAACTCAGCTGTAACTCTGCAGTAAAATGGTATGACTTTAGTAGTTCTGGTAATTGTAGTAATTATCATATTTGTTGAGCATGGTGCCTGTCTGTATTTTCAAAGCTTCAGGTTTCTTTGACCATGGCCAAGTGCAAACTCACTTGGAAGTGTATCAAACTTCACGTTGTCATCGGTAACTGAGTGCCCAGTCTGCCAAGCCTCACAACAACAATATTGTCTATAGTAAAGGACATATTAGTGGACAAACTTGCAAACAAAGTGTGCAAGTTGAAGACTAATGGTGTTTATTAAGACAACAATATTGTAAATTCCATAATATGTACAAACAGACTTTATTTGAGTTCTATAAAAGTAGGTTTAGATTTGGGCATAAACTGGCCGGTCTGCTTGTGTCCTTTCCGAAAGGGCCTACAGGGGTGTGGTGCAAGAGACGGAATGGAGCCAAAGCTTTTCATGGCCCATGCAGACTAAAGGAGGCCCTTGAAAAACGTCATCATAAAAAAGGAACTATTCAGCAACCAAACAGTTTTTCTGCAGTGTCTGCTTTTTAAATACAGGCTCTGGTTCTACTGCTGTATCTCACTGGGTAGGTAATGCCAGAGACAGAAGCCTGAAGACTGGCTATTTGACGTTAACATTTGAGACCAAAAGGTTACCCAGTCTCCTGCAGATGAATCACTGCCAGCAGTAAGTGCAAGACATGCCCAATCTATGGCAAGAAAGAGTAGCAGTGTCCACACCACTCAGGGGTGACAGAAAGAATTATGTAAGGTGGAGTGATGATAGGTGGTTGGGGGAATGATGGAAACTGGGACAGCCACAACACATAACAGTTATCATTTTTTGGAGTTTTCCCTTTGTCGAAGAAGACATTTCTGCATAGTTTCAGTTATCCTGTGTCAGTGCTGTGAAATAATTGTGATTACTTCATTTATATAAAACTGTGTAGACGTTTTTATTCAACACATGGATCCTCCCCAATTTAAGCAGGCATTCCATTATTCAAGGATAGGTCTGTCTGGACAAGATTAAAAATATTTTTAGATGGCGAATTTTGATATTAGAAGTATCTCAGACTGCATAGAGTATCTAGTAGCAACTTCACGCAGGGAGGCTGCACATGGAAATGATATTTTGGGACTGCTGCCAATCACTCCTGGCCTTTTAAAATAATCACAGACAGTTGAAATCTTCTGCACGATAGTCTCATTTCCATCCTGATTAGCTTTCCTCTACGGATCGTCTCAGGAGATCTGGCATGGCAAGATGGATCTTAAGTCACAGCCTTGGACCTTGACTTAAACCCATTTGACACACAACACATTCCACTCTCAGTTTGGTCCATTTAAGGGGCCGGGCCTGGCAGACACAGAATTCTCTCCCTCAGAGCTTCTCTACAAAGTCGAACAGGAGACAACAGAATCTGCTGGTGCAGTACAGGTGATAGTGTAGTTCATGGGATTTTAGAAATGGTTATTAGTTTGTACACTAGTATAGTGCGTGGATATATTAAAAGGGAAATCTTCAGTGCTAAGCAAAATCTTAGCACATATCATGAGCCTCAGTGCATGAAAAGCAATCTCCTGTTAGTGTCTATGGCTGAGTCACCTGGCTCTCCACCAGGAGCCTAATGCTTTGTCCAATGTCAGCGCCAAACTGTTAGTGTGGAGCGTCAGCGGGGACAGGTGCCTTCTTGGGGGTTTGTGTGGGATCTCTGTGAAAGGGAGTAGACCTGAATCACTGGTGAATGAGACAATGTCTGCTTGCACAATCAGATAGTTCTCACTTCAATGGCATGAATATTTCCAGACAGTGCTCTTTCTCCAAATAAGTCTGAGGTGGACCCCTTTGGCTGAAAGATATTGTATTTTGGTCCTTGAAGACCTGTTCACACATGCAGTGGTTTATAGCATTCACTGTACTGTAAGAGGTAAGGTTACACCTAAAAGACTTGTGCCTACCTGATAATAACATAAGTAATGCAAGGCCACAGAGTAGATCTTTTTTTATATCTTATTTCTTTTCAGAACTGAATCCTATCAAAGTCTCCTCATGCGTTCAGCATTATGAATTTGCTTTGTCTATTTCAATCCATACGTCGTTATCAGCTTGGAACAAACATTGGTGTCTGGTAACAGTGTCCATTGGTCTTTTGTCTGCTCTATTGCCATCCCCAAAGCCAATTTCTCTTTCCCTCAAACAAGGACCATGGGGCCAAGAAGCAGAGCTGAGGCACTGAGGCCCAGGCTTGAGCGGTTTACAGTAATCACAAACAGGTGTCCTCCGAGGGTTTTAATGGGCTCATTTGAGTTGATGGAAGGATGCCTGCTTTGTTGACATGTGTATCCATTTAATTGTGGTAACTTGAATGTGGGAAACAGAAAAAAATGTCAAATAAAAGGCAAAGCAACGTAAACACTAAGCAGACGATCAAAGAAAATAAACACCAATTACAATGTATCAAAACGCAGGTATCAAAATAAGAGTGTATTCGATCATTGTGTGACAGGATCACCATTCATATTCCCTTTACAAAGCTCATTTGTCCAGTTTTACAGGTCAACATGTCATAAGTTCAACATCATAACCAACAATGATCTATCATCCATTTGCATGCAGTCAGGCTTGTTTAGCAGCACAGTTATGGCAGTGCTTCCACAAATATCTCAAGATAATGCAACATGTAATATCATCTTAAACGCTAAAGAGCTTACAAATGTCAGACATGCAGTCAAGTTTTCTAAATCATCTGGATAAACAGTTAAATAAATTTAACCATAAACATTGCTACCGTTATTATTCATCGTCTAAAATCACAGCCATTTTACTCTATTAATCAGCCCTTATGGAATCAATTAAAGATGAACATTGTTGGAGTTTAATATCTGACACTGAATGATGCAACTCAGTTCAAGTTCCAGTAATCTCAGTTCAAACTGACATTGAGAGATAAAGTAAAACATACCATTAGCTGACTTTTAAATTCTATCTAACATATCCTCACTGTTGAAATCAAGAGAAATGTATGATACCTTTTGACTAATAATGGTGGATATCATTCTTTGGGATGTCAAAATACAAAGCAGTCATCCAAAGTGAAACTGGAATTCCAACTACAGTCTATTACTGTATTAACTTTTCACAAGTATTTTGCACACATTTAGCATTAATCATTTTTAAGAAAACTAATATTCTAAAAGATTTATTGTAATAGGATGGGAACTCGACTCACACCTGACACGCTATAACACTTCAAAACAACACGCCAATTCCATCAGAATATTTTAATGTTAATTATTGATGTATTGAACTGTATTGTTCTGTTCTCCAGTTAACTACACAGCATAGTTGCACATGCTGCCATATTTAAGGCACCATATAAGACTAGAAATAGCTAAAAAAGGCCTAATGTGGCAAGTAAAGTTATGATGCAAGGCATGACAACTCATGCAGCATGTAATTGCCATTTCTAAAGATGTGTGAGTGACCTTGTGGTCATCTGAAGACAGATGTCTTTCTATCTGATATTCAAGGTATATGCCAAAATCATTATGTATCTAGCCACTTATCTCAGTGCTTATGGCAGTCACTTCATCTGTCTTTAAGTCTTACAGCAACATTTAAGCAATTGGTAAATGTACTGTATATGTGTTTTGTATTGTAAAGGACAACAGCTGCAATGCAGGTTAAAGAAATTGTTGACTTCAACTTAAGGGAAAATGTTTAAGCAGTTTTTAAAAGTACGGCAAATGCTGAAATAAGCTTTATACCAACTGCAGCATCTGGAATAAGATCACCTCGACTGTGAGCTGCTTACATAACATGAGGGATATAAATAATTATGGATGAATGGGCCGGGGTTGGGGGGGTTATGCTGGTTAGTTAATGCACTTTACTGTGCAGAGGTAAATTAGGTTTAAGCTGGTGATAAACACCCAAACAGACACAATATGCCCAGCACCGTCTGCATACCAATACACTTTCAACTCCATTTGGGTCAGAACAGAGACCACCAAAGACAAATTACACACACAGGGAAACTATTCCAAACAGAGGAGGTCTGACTAACTATAAACATGTGAGCAATTTCAACACCTTCAGCATTTTTCAATGCAGTACTCGTTTTCACATTCACAAGACTAATTAGATTATTACAGTAGATAATCCCCAAATTATTTCATTTAGCCAAGGTTTCATACATCCTCAGAGAGAAAATAAAAATGAAAGCAGAGATTCAGGGTATTACCATTAACATGCTTTACAGTATATAGTTTCACAATCTGTTAAATATTATGTTAAAATAGGAATGACTGAGCCATTAACCTGTATTACGGTTAAACCACCACCCACTCACCCACTGCTAAATAAGACACACCAAGGTCACACTGCATTCGTCACTTAGATTCATCACATACTGTATCCACACAGGTGAGAAATAATGACAGACAGCCATACTGCTAGACACTCATCTTGACCAAATGTTGTCCGGTGTCATTCAAGTTAAATTGACTACATGAAAGGCACCACAGATTTCTCTATGTATTTATTGTCAGCTATGAAACTTACCTGTTTTACTTCTGAAAATGTTTACCAAGAGTGTTAAAACAAGACATGCAATAGTCTGGGGGAGGATGTTTAATAAATGCTATGAAAGCAGGGGGAAGTGGTATAACTTTCATAGCCCGTTTGCAGTGAAGTAAGCGCTACTGGGAAGAGTAAGGATGACAATCACCATTTGGAAGGGATGCGTTTGTACCTTTTCCACATCTGGCTACAATGAGTCTCAAGCAGCCTCCCAACGTGGCTAGAGCGATCACAGAGCGACTGATCTCCAGCATCTCTTGATTGCATATACGCTTGTCTTTTTCTCTACATGGATTGACGCTTTGAAAGACCTTGATGAAGAGCTTCTATCATTTGGCACAAGGCTAGAAGGCTGATGACACCCAAATCTACATTTCATTGTCCCCTGATGACTACACACCCCTTGAAGGTCTCTATCATTGTATTGAACAGATAAATGACTGGATGTCCTTTAATTTTCTACAGCTAAACAAAGACAAGACTGAGGTGATTATATTTGGAAACAAGAAGAAAAGAGCAAAGGTGGCCACTGCGCTCAATGCAAAGGGGTTCACAGCCAAAGAGACCGTTAAAAACCTTGGAGTCATCATTGATAGTGACCTTAACTTCAGCAGTCATATCAAATCAATCACTAAATCAGCATACTATCATTTAAAAAACATCTCTAAGCTGAGAGACCTAATGTCAAGTAAGGACCTTGAAAAACTCATTCATGCTTTTATCTCTAGCAGAGTTGACTACTGCAATGGCCTGTTAACAGGCCTACCCAAAAAGACCATTAAGCCCCTTCAACTCATTCAAAATGCAGCTGCTAGGGTCCTTACAAGAACAAAAAGAACTGACCATATTACTCCAATTTTAAAATCCCTGCACTGGCTTCCTGTGAGTTTTAGAATTGATTTTAAAGCACTGTTACTTTTATTTAAATCTATGAATGGCAAAGGCCCTGTTTATATTTTAGACATGTGTCAGAAATTTACTCCACTAAGGTCTCTAAGATCAGTGGAAAAGAATCTGTTGATCAGACCCACTGTCAGAACAAAAATTGGTGAAGCAGCCTTTTCTTATTATGCTGTGCAGCTATGGAACCAACTTCCAGAAAATATAAAAAATGCACCTACCGTTGACAGTTTTAAATCAAGACTTAAGACCAAATTATTTTCTGATGCTTATTCCTAATGCCACCTGATTTTAATTATTTATCTGTTTTGGTTTTATGATTAATTTTCTCTTGATGTTCATTTTATGTTCATTTTTACCTGATTGTAATTATTTATCTGTTGTGGTTTTATTATTAATTTTCTGTTAATGTTCATTTTACTATTTATTTTCTTAAATGATCATTTTACTTCATATATTTTATATTTCCTCTCCTCTTTTTTTCATCTATTTTGTTCATCTTTTTATTATCAATTTTCTTTTAAATTCTCTTTTAAATTTTTTTCATCTATTTTATTCATCTTTTTATTATCAATTTTCTTTTAAAATCTCATTAATGTTCATTTTATTATTTATTTTCTTTAATGATCATTTTACTTCATATATTTTATATTTCCTCTCCTTTTTTTCATCTTTGTATTATCCATTTTCTTTTAAATTCTCATTTTTAACACACAAGTTTGTTGCCTTGTATTGTATTTTGTTTTGGTCTCTGTACAGCACATTGAGTTGCCACTGTGTATGAAATGCGCTTTATAAATAAAATTGCCTTGCCTTGCCTTGCCTAGAAAAGGTTCCACCTCTGATGGGAGAACACATCTGGGGACAGATGAGCAGTAGCTGCATCTACTCAAGAGCCTGACAACAACCCATCAACTCGAGATTTTCCACTTGCTGTCCTTCCAAATGTTTATTCATCGACAGACAGACATAAAACAGAGACATTATACAAATCCATCTGCAGTGGGAAGAACTAGTGTTGAAATCTAGTGCAGTGAAAATAGCCAGTTGAACCATCTACAACACTTATTTCTAAGTGTAGCAACATTTACAGGCGAAACCATTCTGTAGGATTAAATAGCCGTTGTAAGTTACTATCTTGTATTTTTTATCAACACCTTTGATTTAAAGGCAATTATTATATGAACTCTGAACTAAAAAATATATCTATTCAGTGTGCTTATTTTGTCAAGATAAGCAAATAATAAATAGTGTCATTCAAGGAACCATAATAAATAAAACAGTGCCCTTCAAGTAAGCATAACATCAGGAGAGACACATTGTGCAACCAATGGTTAGCAGAAGCAGTTGCTTGGATCTGTGCAGCCCCAAAGCAGAGTACTGATAGGTTGATTGTACAGTCTATATTTCCCTACTGCCAGTAAACAAGCCTCCTGAGGTGACAGTCTTCAGGCAAGCTTAACCTCCACATGCCTGCTCCTGGAATGGAGACAACGAGACACTAGAAAAGGTCCCCAGATGCCTGGGGTGTCTGAGAGAGCCTGTTAAGAATAAAGGGGCTCATCTCTACCACGCTTTTGTGGAGCTCATTACTTTTAATAGGTCTAGAATAGTCAACTTAAACATACTCTATGTAACCACAGGCTTGGAGATCAGACACCCTATAAAAGAGTGCAGGCAAACGAGGCATGGCCTGAATATCTGATCTTGCTGTTGATAGCAACTCCAAATAATCGTGACAAAGCCAAATACTGATTTATAGGCCTTGCAAAAGCTCTCTGACTAACAGGATTTTGCTTTGCATGGACTGCATTCAAACCCATTTAAACACCAGGGACATTCATTAGGTATCGGTCAAACGTTCTCCAGTCCAACATCTTTTCAAACATTATGAAGTTTATACATTTGTCTCAATAACTCTCTGTGAATTACGCATTAAGATGTTTGAAACCCATTACCATAGATGGGACACAAGAACCACTTCTTCGTCTTTGGTCAAACACCATGAAGAGGAGCAAAGACGGATCTCTGGTCCCAGTGATTCCGTAAGGAAAGGGAGACTGTGTGTGCCACATCTGCTTCGAGTCATCCTTAAAAGAGAAACTGACAAAGATCTGCACATGCATGCGCCATCAAGCCATGTTACAGAACATGCCCCCAACTGAAGTGAGAAGCCTGCAGGTCATTGGCCAGTCTAAACCTCTCCATGTCCTCTGTGGCTTGAGTAGCATGGAGCAATAACGGGGAGGTAGGTGATGGTCAATCAGAAGTTCTTGAATGTCTCGAGGTCCTTCGGAGACACGGGAGGCTCCTTCCTCCGCTTGTCCTCAGAGTAAGAGTCAAAGTTGGATGTGTCCCCTTCATGGGTGACTTTGGGGACTATGGGTGGCTGGATTATATGGATCAAAGCAGGAGAAACAACAGAAGTGGTCATTGTTTCAGTCATCTCTTTGCAAGATTAGTAATAAACATCAAATAACTCTAATTTGTCTAGATTACTACAAATATGTTCTAACTGCTACACCAGTCATCAAGAGGGAATTCGTATCACCTTAAGTCTTCTTTGTGGCACAGCATCCCAGTCAATGCCCTTAAACCATCGATGCTTCTTTACATCCTCTGCTCCATTCTGTAATACCATATCCACCAATATAACTTCACAAACGTTACGGATACTAACGTATCCTCGGTTCTCTGAGTGAGAAGCCGAAACGTACGAATGGATGATGCCTATCATCTCCAGCTTTTCTGAAGTCATTTTAAACCAACCCTTTGAAAAAAAGGGCAGTAAGCGCACTGACGCGCGCAGGCAACTACTTAGACAGCCCTGCGTGACGTCAGAAAGTCTATATATTGACTGCGCTTACGCTTCAGGTCCTCTTTGCCAAGCTCGCCAGCGTCGGCGATTGAGGCCCGAAGCGTACGTTTCGGCTTCTCACTCAGAGAACCGAGGATACGTTAGTATCCGTAACGTTCTCTTTCGTTTCGAAGCCGAAACGTACGAATGGATCACTACAACCAAGCCTCAAGAGCCCTACACCAAGGAGCCCGAGGTGGGAGGATCCATGGGACCGCCGCCGGGCCCAGAGAGAACACTCTCTGCTACACCCGGCCTGGTGACGTCCAATGCGTAAAAACGCGTGAAGGTGTTGCCTGAGGCCCACGAAGCGCTCAAACAGATATCCTTCATGGGGACGCCCTTCCAGAAGGCCCAAGAAGCCGCCACTCCACGGGTGGAGTGCGCCCTGACATGAACAGGCGGAGGAACACCCGCCGCCTCATATGCCAGACGTATGGCTTCCGTAAGCCAATGCGACATGCGCTGGGTAGACAAGGCCTGACCGTTGGCACGCTCGCCATGGCAGACGAACAACTGGTTCGTCTTCCTGATGCTCTGCGTACGCATCAAGTAGGCACGAAGCGCTCTGACTGGGCACAGAGTAACGGGCACAGAACTGCCCGTCTCAGGAAGGGCTGCGAGCTCAATGACCCTCGAACGAGGGTCAGTGGACAGCACTTTCGGGCGAGAAAAGGGATTTGGTCGCAGCGTGACCCGCGCGTCACCTTGCGTTAACTCAAGACAGTCAGGACTGACCGACAAGGCAGTCAGATCGCTGACACGCTTCACCGAGACCAGAGCGAGCAGAAGCGCAGTCTTAAGGGAAAGCATCTTTAGGCTGGCACTCGACAGAGGGTCAAAGGGCGTAAGGGCCAGTCCACGTAGGACGGTGGCCAGGTCCCAAGTAGGGACCGAAGGGGAGGAAGAGGGGCGGAGCCGCCTGACGCCCTTCATGAAGCGCGACGCAAGGGGGTGAGCGCCTGGGGAAACGCCAGCATAGCCAACATGGCATGCTGAGATAGCTGCGAGGTACACCTTCAAAGTAGAAGGTGTACGACCCTGATCAAACAGGTGTTGCAGAAAGGCAAGCACCTCGTCAATAGGGCAGACTAGAGGATCACAGCCTCTGTCTCTGCACCACGTGCTGAAAACACGCCACTTCAGTGTATACAACGACCTAGTGGACGTAGCTCTAGCAGCCTGGACGGTCTCTATCACTGCGTCTGACAGGCCGCTCTCTAGGAGACGCGCCCGTTCAGGGGCCAAGCCGTCAGTCTCCACGCTTCCGGCTTGGGGTGCCACAGCGACCCGTGAGCCTGCGATAGGAGGTCTCTCCTCAGAGGGAGAGTCCACGGCTGGCCGTCTAACAGTGAGACCAGATCGGAGAACCAGCTCTGAGATGGCCAATTGGGGGCGATCAGAATCACCCTGTGCGCCCCCGCTTTGATCCTGGCCAACACCTGACGCATCAGAGGAAGGGGGGGAAAAGCGTAGAGCAGAGCCACGGGTGTACCAGCGCGTCTGACCCTAGCGGCGCATCTCGTTCCAGCGAAAACCAAGCTGGGCAATGAGCGTTCTCTCTCGAGGCGAAAAGATCGACTCGTGCCCGCCTGAAGCAGGACCAAAGGCTGTGCACCACGGCTGGGCAGAGGCGCCAGTCGGTTGCACGCGGAACACCCCTGGAGAGGAGGTCCGCGCCTGTGTTGCGAACACCTGGCAAGTGCGCCGCCCTGATCGACAGGAAGTGGCGAGAGGACCAGGTGAGCAGCTTGTACGCCAGCCGAAATAGGTCCGGAGAGCGCGTGCCGCCCTGTGCACAAGTAGAGGCCTCGGCGCCACGTGGGCGCCGTCTAGGCGTCTCAAAACGCGGGGCGCGGAGCGCGGGGCGTGTGTCAGCTGAGCGCGCGCCGGAGACCGCACCGGCGCCCCAGTGCGCGATAGCGCTGACAGAACAGAGAGTGTCATCCGGCCTGGGCCGGGGCTCATTTTGAAACATTGCCCCAGAGGGGCTGTAGCGTGTGTGTGGAGTGCTTGTGAACAAGGCAAACTCAGCGCCCCGTGAGGGGGTGAGATCAGAGAGGACCGCCGAAGCGGGGGAGAACGCTCCGAGCTGGGGACTGCAGAGCGAGGACCCGGGCCCTTGAGAGCACACAGAGGCGTAGCAGTCAATGGATGGCGATCGCATGACATGCTCTGCCGCGCACACGCGATCCCATCAGGATCGCTGTGGCCTCTTACGCCGCTCCCGGCTAGCCGGACGGTTGGCGGGAGCTGGGCGCCTTCTTCTTCTGCTGTTGCGTCCGTTGAGGCGTACGAGCACGCGTCTGAGGAGCAGCGGGAGCGGTCGAGTGAGGCGGGGCACGCTTAGGAAGCACGGGTTGCAGGGCCTGAGCCGCCGTCTTCGTCTTCTCTAAGCGGTCGCGCTGTAGTTCCAGCGCCTGGCCAAACAGCGCATCGGCGGAGATGGGAGCATTCAAAAGATGCTTCTTCTCCTTCTCTGGCATAGAGGAGAGGTTCAGCCAGAGATGCCTGTCAAGGACGACCAGTGAGCCAAGGGAGCGCCCGTCGGCTTTAATGGCCGCCCGGGTAGCCAGTGAGGTGAGGGCGGTGATTCTGCGGAGCTGATGGACGGTCAGCTCCGAGTGCTGTGTAGCCAGATCTGCCACCAGTTCCTCCGCCAAGGAGGAGAGGAGAAAGGCGGTGTTCAGCGCCCTTATCGCCTGGCCTGTACAAATGAAGGCTTTGGAGGCGAGCTTCTCCGTGCGTTGACACGGCTTGGAGGGGAGCTCGGGAGGCGATGTCCAGGTGGCAGCAGAGGCTGGTGCAAGGCAACCAGCGACCGCATCCTCAACGCGAGGGAGCTGTAAGAGGCCAATGGCGCCCGCCTTGTCCATCGCGTAGAACGCCGCGTGTCCCTGGATAGGGGCAATGGCGGCGTAGGGAGCCTCCCAGGAGCCCTGCGCGTCAGCCACAACCGTGGGGTGAGCAGGGAGGGGGAGAGCATCTGGAGAGGGAAGCGCACCGGAGAAGGGGTCGGAACGCCCTTCCGGATAGCGCTGAGGCGGAGGCAGGCCTAGCCTGCTAGCCGCCTGGGTAGCCAACGAAGCTAGCTCGGAAGCTAACTGGGCGGCGTGGGTCTTCACGACCGGTGGCATATCCTCTACGGTGGCGCCTTGAGCGGAGAGGAAGGAGGACAGCTCCTCCTCATCCACGGCCTCGATAACTGGTTCGTCATCGTAGTCGCCCTGAGGCGGCGTGGAAGCCGCGCGGGCAAAGGCAGCGCCAATGGAGCTAGCAGGGCTAGCCTGGTGGGCCGCGGTTAGCTGGCTAGCTGGTAGCAAGCTAGCCGCTGAGAAGCTAACCGACGGTCGAGTAGCCACTGAAGTTCGATCGATGAGTCCAACCGGGTGCGGGGACGCCGGGGAAACATCGAGAGACTGGTGGGGAACAATACCCCTGGCGCCAGCGGGGGAAGAACCTGCCCCTGTAACACCAGTGGAACCCACGAAGAATGCCGCTCTGTTGGCAATAGCTGTAGGGGAGAGGCGTTCGCAAGCCGAGCAGAGATCTGGTCGCGAAAAGGCGAGCATAGCATGCTCGCTCCCCATGCAGATAAAACAGATGGCATGGCGGTCAGAGATTGCCATCGAACGGTCACAATCGGTGCATCGACGAGTAGCCATCTTGCGTCTCGTGGTACCAGAAGTCAGGGACCGGCGTGAGCACTTTGAGCAAGATGGAAATCCCTCGGAGAGCTTTGAAAAAAGCTTTTGTGGTGGGCTTTCAAAAAAGCCGTTGGTTTTAGGAAATATTTGCAAGAGCAAACGGAGACGACTCAGAAACACACGCAGTAGCGAGGTGAAAGAGGCAAAGAGGACCTGAAGCATAAGCGCAGTCAATATATAGACTTTCTGACGTCACGCAGGGCTGTCTAAGTAGTTGCCTGCGCGCGTCAGTGCGCTTACTGCCCTTTTTTTCAAAGGGTTGGTTTAAAATGACTTCAGAAAAGCAGGAGATGATAGGTATCATCCATTCGTACGTTTCGGCTTCGAAACCAAAGAGAACAACCACACAGTAATAAAAAGGAAAAATATATTTAACATTTCACTTTAACACTTCTGGAATGTTATTCCAGTTTTGACTAGACATCACCTTATGGGTCATGCATGTATGCATGTTTTTCTTCCTACCCTTTGTTTTTACTATGTCTGCCTTTGTGGTCAAGCCTCTACTGTTGGGTTTCCATGTGATATACAGAGTAGGAGGCATAAAGCAAATGATAAAGTGATCCTGCTTGTCTTTGTTCTCTGTGCCTGTGTCTGGCCATGACGATTCTGGGAATCTTCAACTGACAGTCATTGCCTCTCACACAAGCACTACTCCACTGTTTCCAAACACACCCGTCTGGGAATATCAAGACCCTTGTTTTTAACCTTCTTACTGATAGCATATACTCCACAATGCTGGTGTAAGATCTTGTTATTCAAATTTTGTTCATTATTTAAGAAAGCATTTAGAAGAAATGGATCATGTACACAAAGAGTCAGATTGGGAAAATTCTGCAAGCTGGGTGGCACATCTTGCTTTCACACTGAAAGACACTTCCTTCCATGACCCATGTAGTGACAATTGTGCATCACCTGTGAACCAGTTCACTCCCTGACATAAGTGCTGTGCAAAGGTTTTAAGGCATGATGATATAAACCTACAGTTCTTTTAAAGACATAACAATTTATATGAATCTAGTGGGCAATCTGCCAAGTCTATACATTGCTTGCAGAGAGCAGGGGGTGTTAAGAGTGCTTCTCCTCAGTAATCTGTGTCAACACAGCTGCTATCTCACTGGCCGCATTGTATGCACACTTGGATCACCTCTCTGAGAAAGCACTGAATTGCCCTGTGCTAGCTTGGGGAGAACTTCCTACAGGCATGATAAACCAACAGAGACAGACACAAACACAGTTGAGGCACCAGATGTTCCACAGGGTCTGCCCAGAGAATCGTCTCTTTCCTCTTCCCTTCCCTGGCTCACTTGGGTCTACAACTATAGCAAAAACTGTTTTAAAATTAGATTTCTTGAAACACAATGCTCAAATGTTTCTTCTACGGACTACATTATAATAAAAAAGAATCTTTGCAACAAAATATATGGTTTTACCACACCACAAAAAAAAATCCACATGGGAATTCAAGCCATTGCTCCTTTAACATAAAACATAATGACTGGTCAGTGCAGCAGTCACTGTCAAATAACTTCAAGCTCAGCCATATAAAGAGCAGCCAGACAAACCTAGTCATGACAGGCCAGACAAACATAGTCATGGCAAACCCATTGTTCAGGATTTTATTTATTCTTTTGTGACTTACTATAGCTAATCTAAGTTTTAAAATTAGTAAGTAAAAATTAAAGAAAACATCTGCTGTGGTGCACACATTTACTGTTCCTACTGTTTATACCCAACTACTACATATTTAGTTGTTCTATGGACAAACCTCAAGGGACTAAACTGTATTATTACAGTGCATTATTTCACTCATAAACTTGCAGTGTTTAACAACAGTCTAACAGACTGAGGAAATTAGGCCAGTTATCCTCAAAAAGATCTGGAGAAAATTTAAATTTTCCATGACAGCACAAATGCTGTATTTATTACCGCACTTTCTTGTAGCCACACAGAGCCCTGAAGACACCAGACCTAGGTGAGAACTCTTTGACCTATGACCAGGGGCCTCATCTATAAAATTTTCTATAGAATTTCTATACAATTTTCGTACGCAAAAAAAAAAAAAAAAAACTGATTCATAAAACCATGCGGCGCAAACATGTCTGCACTTTTTTCGTTATAAATACGGACTTCGAAATACGAGCCTCATTCGCTTCCCAAGGTCGTCCCATATTTTACCAAATAAGGTCCATGTTAATCACCCAATGAATATGCTAACTTCTAAAGGTGCCTTTGATAGCCAATCATGACATGGTAAATGTGTTAGTAAATTCCGACTTTTGCAAGAAATGTTGCGACCGCAAATTTCACCCTGCTTCACGCAACTTTTTCTTGAGTAAAGGGCTTTATAAATGAGGCCCCAGGACGAGTGTTAACACAGACAATATCAACTGGGCCACTGACCCAGATGTGAAGCAGCAAACCGGCCAAACTCTTAGAGTGGAGAACTGACCTGTCTGGATGTCTGCCTGCCTGGTGTGGGTCTTGTGCCACTCTATGACTCCACAAGATCCATACATGCCACCCTCCCCAAACATCAATAGCACTGACCCATGACGGCTCAATTGTGCTCCACAAAGAGTTAAATGTACTTGACCCCGGTGGAGCTCAGGCCCATTAATGGCCATCATAAAATACATCAGAGGCAGCTTCTGGACATGCAGCGACACACCTCAGCCCATAAATCTCACAGGCTCTGGGCTTGTCCACTCTGAAATGCACAAACAGCCCTAAACAACATGTCTCCACTGGCCGGAGGCCCTCATGCTGCGAGGGAAGTGGGAGGGAAACGCTTTAAAACATGCTGAAAAAAAGACTGTTTGGTGTAGTGTTTGGTGGTGGAAACTCAAGGGATAGCATTGATAATATCAGCAGCGTTTGGTGAGTTTCAAGCCACTTACTCTGAGGTTTCCCAGTCGCTTTGCTTTGTCAACAATAAGTAACTTCTTGATGAGGTCTCTAGAAAAGACAACAGAAGAAACCGGTAATGAGGAGTAGCTAACACCAATGACACACAAACCAAACAAGACTTTCCAACTATATTATGTAACGCCAATGTTTCAGGCTACCTAAAGATAAACATGATTATTCATTAATGACAAGACAGAATATAGCATTAAGGACTTACTGTAGTAAACAGAATTATGTAATCAGAATTCAGAATTCTATACATTTCATGACCACGTGGGAAGTTCTCATGTGCACACAGCACAAGTCCATATTAGGCTTTTGTTCCCTGTATAACTGTAGGCTAACATAGCTAACATTGTTTGCCAGTTTGTTTTAGATATATTGATTTGATAGAACTACCTCTAAGCTGCTCATCTGGGAAATTGCAAAAAGGCTCAAACATCTATGCTATGGATTTTATTTAGACAGCTGAAAGGAAGGTGGATACAATATAATTCAAACTGATGATTATTGTTCTTCTCAAAGTTTGTCCAACAGCTGTCTAAATCTTATTGTGATGTAAACCCAACTACTCTGTCCATTCTGTATTTTATAACACTAATGCTGTAATTACTGATGCTATTACACCTGAATGTCTCAAGTTACCTAGGCTACAACATGCACGTAATAAATCATCCCTCCTTCATTAACTGCTTTTTTTTTAAATAATTCTAGCAGTGGATTGGGTTCAGTCTGTGTGACTTAAAAGTGAAAACACAGTGCAAACACAACAGGTCTCTGATGGGTTCTTTGAAGGTATCCCCCATTATGATCTTCAGGAGCATAAACACAACATAACTGCCTTAGCAGGATAAGATAAAAACCACATCCTTAGAGATTAATCAACCACACAAACAGAATCTCGCAACCACGAATCCAAAGCAGGTGAGGCACAACCTAAGCAGAGCCTTCCATGAAATCATGGCACTTTTACCATCACACACTCCCGCTCTTACTTAACATAGAAATCCAGATGGCGAGGACAGTCCAGCTTGCCAGAGAGAACCTTTTGATAAATACCAAAAGGGTTGTCGTCAAAAAATGGAGGATGCCTAAAACAGAAAGCAAGGAGAATAAATTAAACACACATCACTTACTGAATAGCTGAGAAGTCGCTGGTAGGAACATTTTAAAAATGTACTTAAAGGTTATAACATCATGCACTGACATCAAAAGGTTAAACAAGAACAACTGTATCAAGTGCAACCAGTGCACCTTTTCTTATGCGAGAGAATTTTATAATAAAGGACACACATATTATGTATATTCTATTAATCTTTTGGCTTTAAGGTAGACTTTTAAGGTATTAATTTATAGTTAAGAGTATACCTTTTTATAGGCTATGTTAGTGTCCAATAATTAACATAAAACATTTTTTTCCTCAATATGCAACGAAAATAATGTAGAAGGAATTTAATTTACAAGTTTTTTTTTAATTTACAATGATTTTTTGGCTGAGTGCTGTTAATGTAAAGACTTGATGACTTTAACAGAGTAGGGCTTCTAAACCCACTTTGCTCAGCTGTGGAACTCCCACAGCCCTCTCTAAATCTAGTTTGTGGGTCAGTGGGTGACAACGGTACAAATGGCTTCTGCGGGATGAAAAAGAAGAGCCCTGAACAGGACAGAAGCGGTGGCAGAGACAGCCTGGAGTGGGAGAGGATAGGCCTGTCGGCTCAGTCTGGACAGTCACTATTCAGGCAGCTCCTAATGGATGAGCTGCACAGGTGACTTTCACAATGTCATGCAAAAAATTTATGGAATACCTGCCAACATCAACTTTTTCATAAACCGCAAGCTTAGGATTATTTCTATCCTTGGTTAGCAAAGCTTTTGATTCTCACTAAGCAACCAAAAAAACACATTAAAAATGATTAAAAATGATTTTCTATCAATTTGTTCATTTAATTTATTTGTTTTACCTATAGTTATGTCTGTCTGTATATACACACACATCCACACACACAGTGCTCAAAATAATAAAGGGAACACTAAAATAACACATCCTAGATCTGAATGAATGAAATATTCTTACCCAATACTTTGTTCTTTACATAGTTGAATGTGCTGAAAACAAAATCAATTGATTGTCAATCAGTGTTGCTTCTTAAGTGGACAGTGTAATTGACTTGGGAGTTACATTGTGTTGTTTAAGTGTTCCATTTATTTTTTTGAGCAACTTATATATACTAACTCCATATAAAAATAACTCCAAACAGCCACTGCATGTCAACAGCTAAAATAAGAATAAAATCCTTTACCAAGTTTCTCTAACTAGGTGAAATGAGTCCTATGTGCCTTATTGTGAACTACATAGACATGAAAATGTGAAATCATGAAGCATTTGGTAGGATTAGTCAGAGGCGACCCAGATGTTGAGGGCATTACATAATGTGGAAAGGGACATGACTAAAGTTGTAGCGTTCCATCACCTCAAGGAATAAGAGGTGGTTTTCAGAAAGCCTTGTTAAATATTTCAAGGTGGAAGAATGAGACCTTTGACAACATAAGTTTGCCATCATAAAGCTTTTCAAGCCTTAGAATGTAGAGAACATTAGTCGTGGCTTCTGAGCATACGCATGTACAGCCTCTGAAACATGGGGCCAAAGGACACTCACTTGAGGGGCGTCCACTTCAAAGCAAGTCTGATTTATTGAGGCTAAATGTGGTGGGCTGTGTTTTTATCATATATAAGGAGGTTGGCAGGCTTTGGCTTCCGTTATCTACAGCTGAAGAGGTCAGGATGGTCTCTGTTAGCAAAGTTCAAGACATTTGAGAAAAACTTGTGTCATGCTCAAAACTCTCCCCTTTAAGTCATCCTGGATTAAGTGGTTTTCCCGTCTCTGAGCGGATATCCAACACTGATAAATAAAATAACACCAGAGAAATCGTTTGGCAGTTCCCATACTAATTTGGTGTGGTGCAGTCTCCTCTCAGACGGGGGACATCTTATTTGCTCGCATGGCAAAGTAAAACCATGGAAAGCCAAACTTCCTTCCTTTTTGAGTGTCTGCCAAAAGGAACAGTAGACGGGGAGCCAATGATAACACAGTCTCCTGCCCTGCCGTCGCTGCACATGGGCCACTCAAACAGGGATATGGGGTCAGAGGAACACACAGGGCCTGTGAAAGGTACACAGAGATTAGGGTGGCGAGTCAGGCTGCTGGGGACATCAGCCCGGACCATCACAGGGGCTGCCAGGGGTACCAGTGTGAGGAGGAGGTCAACTGCCCAACTCAAGATGGGGCGACTGACTGGAAAACGCAATGCATTTTCAAAAAAAGCAAGAGGATATTTAGCATGAGATGCAAAAAAACGCTGCTAGGGAGTTTTTCCTTGCCCCTGTTGCTCATTGGGCCTCTTGTGTTAAGCGCTTTGTGACATACATTGACAAGAAGTGTCACAAAGTATGTAATGAATGGTAAACACATTTAGCACATTTTATTAGTAAACACATTTAGCACGTTTTATTTTATTGGAAGGTCAACTATGCAGTGGTCTTAATGTAAAGCTACTGTAGCACTAAACTCCACATCCATGGAGAAAGAGAGGAGGGAGGGTAAGAGAGAAATAGGAGGGAAGTGAGAAAGAGTAAGAGAGAGCATTGTCTCTATGTAGTCACTTTCTGGGTCAGCATGTGGGGGTTCACTGAGCACCGTCGTAAAATCAGCTATTAAAAAAATACCTCTTATTCAAAATGTGAAACACTTTACACTCAATGCAATATAACTTTTGCTTGAGAAAGAAATGCTGTGCCTGGCCAATTATCATTGGCACTATGATAAGCACGTTCATCCAAACATCCGGTGCTAATTTGTAGGAAATGAAGGTCATTTACTCCACAGCCAAGTTGAATGTAGGCCAGTCTAACTGAATGCACCCAAATCCTTTAAGCTAAGAGGGCGATCAAATTCTGGGCCATAGAGACTGTTTTCCTCGGATCTGAGCCTTTGTTTATAAATATCATTTTAACAACAACTGCTCAGTTACAACTCTAAGATCCTTTAATTATGTGGGTTTCAACAGGATTTCTGAATCAATCAAAAATTAATCAATCAACATTTAGAAGACAGCTGGTTTAAGGGGACGCAGTGCTACAAATCTCAATTACAGCCCTATATTGACCTCTGGTGGCAGGAGGACATAGTTCTCCAGGTGGCCCCCAAATTAAATGCATTAGACTGAGAATATGCACTAATTCATGAATGGATGTACTTCACATAACATGTTAACATGCCTTTGTATAATATCAGAACAATCATAATGCAAAAGAACAATGATTTCAGAGCTAAATTGTAATTGTAAAAATATTTAATCTGAATTTCGCAAGGTAGTCAATATCTTTAATGACACCAGCAGGGTCCCATAAATTCGATCATATTGACTTACCTCCCACTTGCATATTGAATTACCTATTTCACAGGCTGGAACTGGACAAATAGCAGTATTATTATAGACTAATAATCCCATGCTGGTAAGGACTGCACACTTGACACAGACACAGATATCTGAGCCTCTCCTCTGTCCTCCAGCCCGCCACAGCATTGAGGTTGGCAAGTGAACAGTGAACACTGAGGCAAGCTATTCACCAGGCTCTGCTGCTTTAGTAGTTCTGTCTGAGAGGTTTCCTGCCATGTCCCACCATGACACTTAAATGACTGCACCATATTGTGCATGTCTGCTCTAGCATGGGAAATAAGGGCACACCGCTGCTGTAGTTGAAGGGACATGTAGCAACAATCAGAATGGCTTATGGTCAATAGTATTCACTTACCCAGAAAGCATCTCAAAGATGAGCACCCCCAGGGCCCACCAGTCCACTGCTATTCCATGACCTTTGCCCTGAATGACCTCGGGGGCCAGGTACTCCGGTGTACCGCACAGAGTCCAGGTTCTGTTTACATAGATAGGACGAATTCATCAAAGCATTAGCATCATTTGGTAGGCCAGCACAAGTTGATGATAATGTTAGCATCCACCTGGCTTTACCATCACATAACATCAACATAGGTTCAGTAGCAGTAGACCTGTGTGTGTGTGTCAGTCACCTGCTCTGTAGTCAGGTGCTTTTCATATTTTGAGCAGGCAAAAACACGTATGCAGTCACAGTCTTTGCTTCCGCGAGGTAAGACAGGAATCAGGACTCAGCTTGTCCTTACTATGATGGGAGACTGAAATAACTGGACAGGTGTGTTTATATTTTATGTCCTAGCCCTGTCCCCAAAGCTCTGCCTTTCAGCCTGTGATCTCCCCACACTGTCAACTCAGCACATCAAGCAGTCTACCTATGCAGTAGCATTAGTGGCATGTCTCAGAGCTGTCCTGTTGCTAACTAAACATTGGCAAACTTAAATATCACATCATAAAAATGCCAAAATTGACCTTCATTATGATTACACCATAGTATGATTTTAGTGTGCTGCAATTTTCAAACAAGTGGTTTGCAGAATTCTTATTTTAGTCAGCCCTGCATCCACTGGATGGCACTAGCGTTGCATTATACATGCCCTGAGTGTCCAGTCTGTGCTAGTGAACTAGTAACCATACAGATATCATCTTATTCATCCTTGGAAATTCTCCGCATGAAGTGTTTGACATGGAAATATCTTTTTTGCAAGGACTACCTGGGTATTTGTGTTGTGAAGGTAGTAAGGATTAGACCTGATGATTACATAAATCTTATCGTCTGTGCTGGTGTTTAAGTAATCCATACCTGTCCACAAGTTTTTTCGCAAAGCCAAAGTCAGTGAGCTTGATGTGGCCCTCACAGTCAAGTAGTATATTCTCCGGCTTCAAGTCCCTGTACACGATGTCCTTTGCATGCATGTACTCTATGGCACACACAATCTCCGATGAGAAGAAGAGTCCAGTGGTATTGTTGAACTTGCCCTTGTTGCGTAGATAGCTGAAGAGCTCTCCCCCAGGCATGTACTCCATCAGCATGTACAGGCAGCGTTCATCATGATGGGTCCAAAAGCTAAGAGCAGAAATGCCCCCATTCATTCAATGTAGTTTCTTAGTGCTACCATCCTAAAATTAAAAGCATCATGGAAGTCATTTCTGTTTTTTTTTTCTTTTTGTTACATTATAACAGTCTAAGATAGGGTGGAGGGATAATGCACATACTAAAAAGCACCATATTTACCAACAACACATTTTACCATTTTTTTTCCAAAATGCTGCTTCAGCTCATTTTTTCATTTGCTTGCAATCTTTCCAAAGGGGCAATCACAGCATAATGTTAAAGTGCTTTAGTCTACCTACAGACAAATATATGTTTCACTATTTTTAGTGGATTCAATTTGGCACATTTTCCACCTCGGAAATACAGTAACAATCCCTTTGATGAATTTGTCAAGACCATAGAATACTGATAAAAAAGGCAGATCTGTCAGTGCATTTACTGTTGAAAGCATGTTTTAGACTTGAATTATTGACAATGACTCACAGTCGGATGAGGAAGGGATGGTTCACCTCCATCAGAACTGCTTTTTCATTGTGAGCATGTTGTTCTTGCTTTAACCTTATCACATCTGCGATCTTCATGGACTTAAGGGCATAGTAGGCCTTCGTTCTCCTGTCTCGGACAAGAACCACGCGCCCAAAAGTACCTGTCCCTAAAGGCAAAAAATACAGAAGAAAAACTTTCCATTTATACTCTGTAGACTGTGAAATGAAATGCTGTATGTTGATTGATGAATCAAAAGCTATTGCTACTTCTGAGAAACATTAAAAACCCAGTTATAATAAACGCCAATATTAAACAGCTAAAATATTTCCAGGTCTAAGAATTGTATCAGCAAGTTACGTGATAGGGCTGTAATCTATGTCATTATTTTACTCTGATAAAACCATTACATTGCCATTAAAATGTTTGTACATGTATTAACAGTATGTTAGCATATTGGTACTGCAGAGATTATAGTGTAAAAACAAACCATGTAATTCTCTTTCTTTTTTGCTAAATACATGTTTTCCAAAGTGAACTACTAGTATATCTTTGTCAGATTCATTTTGATGGTATGAATACTCATGTAAAAGTGAAATAAAATCAACTGCTTTTCCCAGTTGTTTCCCAGGCTATTAACTAAGATGAATGGTTTAATTATACTACGACAGACAACACTGATTAAAAATCAGTGGCTGCTAGATTACATTTGACTTCATTTGGAAGACTTTACTTCTATCAAATTATTAAAAAATAGGAAGCAATGACAACTTTTACATCAAGCAACTGTTTTTCCTGAAACACTTTTCAGATCTTTCTCGGATTTTAGTGGTTAAAGGCCATCATGTAGCTTTTCCAATAACTTTATGAGTGAATCGTTTTAATGCTGGCTGCACTGATGCCCGTCTATCCTTTTTGAATTGGTGCATTTTGTGCTCATTAATCAGTGATGTTTCACATCTCACTAAAAGTGCTTTCAACATGTAGTCAATTAAACATCACTAAACATCATCTTGTAATGGCATATACGAAAGTATTTCATCAGCAATGCATGCATGAAATAGGCCCACATAAAGGTGAATATAGGACAAATATGTGTGTAGTCTGTGGCTGTTAGCTAAATATGTGTGTACTCAATGGCTGTTAGCTAAATTAAATCAAAACCTGAAATGGGCAAGGTTGAAGGTTAAACCCAACGAACGCAGACATCTGAAGCTGGCTGAACACTTTCATGATGAGGAGATAATTTCTACTATAACAGAGAAACTGATGTAGGTGATAAAACTTGATGTTGTGTGACAAATGTTGACTGACATCCTGCAGGACAAATTAGTCTCTATAAATATATGCTTTGCAGAACAGCAACATAATCTGCCAGCTACAGACACAGGCAGCATCACGATGTGTTTTAGGAGACGTTTCAAATGAATGGAACACATCTGCCAGGAAGGAGGCAGCTGTAAGTTAAGGATGTATGACAGGAGGATCTCAAGTAGACTACAGGACATTGGACAAGATGATACAACGCTGAGAAAGTGAAGATGGCTGGAGCGATCATTGGGCTGAGTCCTTCCCTAAGACTGACTGATGCCTTGTGAACGCTTCAGTGTGTATTGGATGTGTTAGTGGAGGATATAAGTTCTGTGCACATATTTTCACATTAGATTTTTGTCAGGCTGAAATGCAGGGACCTTTGGTCTTGGATACATAACCAGATTTGTTATTTGGAGAAACAAATGTGAGGAGAAATCCAGTGTGAATGAGTCATAAGCCCAGTTGTTCACGACCTGTCTACAGGAAAAAAAGAACTAAAAAAAATGTGGAACGTTGACCAAATAAATAGATTATAGGCCTGTTGTAGTAATAGGTACCAGTGACCTAAAGGTAAGATACAGTAGGAGATTTTTTTTTCCTGGAGCATGTTTTACTATAGAAATATTGCTACCAATTAATTAACACAACATTTAAAAAATGTTACCTGAATAAAGACGGTCCCAGACCATCTGTACGAAATGAAATGAAAGTACAGGGCGGGGCTGGCGAGGGCGAGGCAACACAATAATTGTACCTTGTACAAAATTATCCCTTACACACAAACACGGGACAGGGAACAAAAACATGGAGGTGATATAGCTCCATCCAAATGAATCTATAATATGTTTGGTGCTTGGGGGCCACTCATCCTGAAAATCATTTGTCACAACTTGGCAACAATTGCAGACAAGACCAAGCTACACTCAGTCCATAAATAGTCATTTAGCATGTGGCGCCACCTAGGAAAAAAATGTAAAGATGTTCTTGAGTGAAGAAAGTCATTTCCACATCAAATTTATCATGTTGGGGCAATACTACAACCTTATACTGTATATCAGTTTCATAAACTTTGTTTAATACCAGTCTGTCATGACCAGTGTTCTCTTCTGTTCGGTGTGCTTAGTATGCCATATGCCATACAGTATGACAGACCAGGAAAGCTGGTTCTGTAGTGGGCATGGAGCTGGAGACACTGACTTCCGTGGCAGATAAGAGGACCTTGAGCAGACTGCAGTCTATGGACAATGACTGCAGACCGACACACCACTTTCTACAGACAGATAAGCAGGTTATGTAACAGGCCCCTGTGCCTAACATGCTCAACAGACAGACTGAGGACTGCACAATGCCACACAAAAATTGAAGTGGGGGACTGACTGGTGTGTTTGAGTCTATAATGGACACTGTACCTCATCTGCTCATATTTGGCTCATTGAAGAATCAAGGGAGTATGTTGTATACTGAAGTTATGGCTGTTAAAAATGCAGAGAAATTATGTTTGTTGTCAGCCTATTGTGCATAAAAGGAGGGAAAAATAAAAAGGGGATTGCCAAAGGCTGCAAAGAAATGGGCGGGAGAGAGTGGGGTGTATAAAGGTTATGAATTGTGTGGAAAAAGGCAACAGCTGAGGGGGGTCAATTAACACTTCCACACATTAATAAGGACCACTATTTAGCCACCTGCCCAGATTATGGTCCGTTTTTTTAATCTTCCACTTCAAGCTTCTGTAGTTAAGCAGTGATACCATGCACCTGTCCGCATTTATCCATACCACTCCTTTAATACACCAATGTGCTGTACAGTAATTGCACCCAATTTTTGTATTTTCTATATATGTATGAGTGGATATCATATGTAGCTATATATGTGTATATGTATAGTGTTTATAAAATGTATATGTGTAATTTATATAAAAACTGTCTAACCAATGACCCAACGAGGGTTTGAGAAGAGGATTTTCAGTCAAGGGTACAATCCAGGCATTCGAGCTTGACACATCTCCATACTTTTCTAGTGTATCCCAGCATTCTAAGTTATTCATATGCAAAGAAATGTTTCAAACATTTAAAAAGCATTCTCTCCCTTTGACTATGCAATATAGCAAGAGTGGTGTAAAAGAAAAGTCTAAGTCTGAATATTGTGTGGGCTACAGCCTACAAGTTTTAAGAGCAGTTCTTTAACCAGTACTCCTGCAGGGCTATGCAGTGATATGTTTATCAAGTAACAGTTGGCCCTAATTACACGGATTAATGATAATAAATATGTTTAGACTTACTCTCCTTGACTCTAATGAGAGCATAAGGCGTTTAGCCATGTTACTCACTACGTGATGGCAAGTTTCTCTACGGTAGCAAAAACGCTTGCTCTTAACGAGGCTGCGCCATCTGGAGGCTTGCAGCGACGGACACAACACAGCCGGAACACATGATTAAAAATGATTTATTTCACCCGTCGCTGGACTTAAGGAGGGCACACAAAACTGCTAACGAAGGAAGCACAGCGATATCATATGCAGCTAAACCACCCAAGCCATATGAGGACATCTTCTCATCACCAGGGTATGCTTTAGGCTTTATATTTCTATAATCCCTAATTACTGACTAAGAGGTAAATAAAACATGTCCTACATAACGACAACTATCATTAGGCCTTCATGATATTTTATCACTTACCAACAGTAGCAACCGTATCAAAGTCGTCTAACGAATAGCCTCTTGAGCTTGTCACTGCCAGTGATGTTGCACCAGCAGGTGAAGCGCTGCTGGCACTTCTCTTCTCACTGTCCCGGGGGAGACCCGAGTCGCCTACTCCTGTGGCTTTTGCGGCAGTCATTCTCATAAAACCACTCGTGCAATCATTCGGGCTCACGTTTTCGGAGTTTCAAGAGCAATAGCCTTTGCATCTGGTATAGTTTGAGCTATTCCAGGGGAATTGTTTCATCCATTGTTCTTTCTTGTTTCCTTTAAGCACATGTTAAATATCCGTGCAGTCTAAGGCAAGTCCTCTCCTCTGCAGCATCGGATTAGTTGTACTTTGCCAATTTTGCTCTGTAGCCTATGCGGTATTGCCAATGTTAGATGGACGGTTCAAAAGTTGCTGGCGTCAGGAAATCGGCGTTTAATTATCCCATTACAGTCAAACACGTACCTTGAATTTGCAAATGAACACCAACACACTACGCCTGTCACAATGGTCCAATTAAGACAGTAAAGATCAAATGCATGTCGTCTCATGTAAACGGCGACTAGAGAGGAGGTGGAGTCTATGCATGGACCATACTAGGAAGCTGGACTGACAATAGTTTCTTAAGAGGATGCATTAACTGTGTGTGACCTTGGCATGATAAGCCACCAGCCTATTAAATTATTGCAGTGCATGGTGTTTTTATGGCGTGCATTCTTTTTTTTTTTTTTTTTTTAGTAGGCTATTGACATCTCTTGTTATAACACAGCCTTTGGTGCTTATCTTGTAATCACATTGTATACTGTAGTGACTTGTAGCAAAGACTTGACTAAAAATACTGTACTTGCAAGTTAACAAATCCCTTGCAAACTGGAGTTTTGTTTGCATTGCACTATAGCAACAAAGAACTGCATTTTTGCAGTATATTTACTTTTTTATAAATGTAGTTTTTCATGCAGTTTTGATACAGCAGTACAAGTAAACGCAGTACATATTGTGTCCTAATGTTTAATTTGGCTATAATGGCCTTGAATGTGCATACATAATAATAATAAAAATAATAGTAGTAGTATCCTAATAATAATAATAATACACTTTTTGATATGTATTTACAAATGTTCAACCTGGAGAGCAGAGGATAAAACTTAAGTGGGAAATAAATCTTGAGTTGCATAATGTGTGTCCCTTCTCTCCTGACATGTTTCTTTTTACAGTGCAGTACATTTTGAGTGGCTTAGTTTCTGACGGGCATGTGTATTCAGTCAAGGGGAGTAGCCTATGTTGATGTGCCCTCAGGCAAGTGCATGCACTGTTCCTAGATGGACCAACAACACTTTTCATTTTTTATTCATTCTTCTTTTAAAAACACGCTTTAGCTGACTGCACTTCACAGCCTTGTACATTACGCAGACATACTTCGACCTTTTCATTGCTACAGGAACTATACAGCAGTGTTTTTTGCACATTTTTATTTACTCCTTCTCTGAGCCAATGAAAATGCACCGTTTCCTCGACTATACTGTACTTGACTATACTATACTATAATGTAAGAAACAGCGAACCGTTTTGTACAATAAGTTATTTATTTTTTGCAGTACAATGGAATGAAACAGACTTGACAAACAGAAATGATGCTCTTAGTTGAAATGAGAAAGCATCCCTTATCAAGTTAATTATTGTTCAATGATTGCACACTTTGCTGCAGGTGGGCGAAAAGTTAAAGAATGCAAAAGATGTTAATTTATTTACAAGCCTGCTTTCAGCATGTACAGTGGGTTGCATGTTAAATTAGTCTGCATGCCATTCTCTCATATGTTTTCTAAAAAAAACATAAAAGCAGTTTCACTGGACTAACCCGTAATAGATTTACTGGACAAACCCTATATAATATTTGAAGTTGTTTATTTGTTTCTCAAGCAAGTTAATTTTTAATCACACATGCACCATACCTTCTTGATATCAGCATGCATTAAGCAGTTTTCATCAAATTTCAAGAAGCAACCTAGTCTATCAACCTATTGACAAGCTACTTAATATCCAGCGCAGGAATTAAAATCCTACTGGTGGATTAAACTCCTACCAAACATTATTGAAAGTGCCACAATCACATCTTTCTCATAAATAAATATTTAAAATGTAGCTGACTCAATTATAATGGAAAATAAATGGCACAGAAATAGCGCCACTGTCTGCCAAACCCATACCAGATGATAAGCACATACAGTAAACAGTAGTGATTGGTTCATGGCTTTTGGCTGATGCTGAAGTTTTGCAGAAAGTGTCCAGACAGAGCTGCACATAGTGCAATTAGTTTGTTTGGGCTTGTGTGAATTCATCAGGCTAACAGTACTTTCAGGCATAAAACAGGGTATTGCATATGTTTTTGTCATAGTTCATAAAATACGGTAGCATATTCAGGTTATAACTCTAGCTATCAGACACATTGCCTTTCTGGAACAAACAAAAGAGTCATTACAAATCTATTTTACATTCACTCTCTTTTTACATTGTCTGGGATCCAGCTGTTTCCAAACTTCAATTGGTAGAATGACACTATTACTATTACTGATTTATATGTTTATTCTAACACAGTTTAAAATTGATAAAGATCTGTCTACAGAAAAATATTCTACTCAAAATGTATTGCAAATATTTTACTTAATATGTTGTTTGCTGTCAACAATCAGTAAACAAAATCAGATAACAACAACAGACAGTAACAATATGATAATTAATATAAAACAACAGGTGGTGCCATTTCCTTAGTGTATGTGCTGATGAGAGATTTGAGACTAGCACGTACCTTTCTCAACTTTCTACACTAATCATGTGAATTAATTTAATGTTCATTTAGTTGTCACACATGTCTCAGTATGGTTAATATTTGTTTAAAGTCTCAATCCAAGTAGCCTACGTAACCAGCCAGAGATTGTGTGGAACAGTTTTACTGTGCCATGAAAAAAAAAAAATAGTGTCTGGATGACAAAGTTTCAGATTAACCTTGGCTGCACTCACCTCCCTCAGCCTGCCATCCCCATCCATCAGACTGTGAAATAGGAGAGTCTCTGATTAGCAACGTTTGTGTAGCTAACAATTAAAATCTGCCATGCTGGAAGTGATACAGTCATCCATCCTTAAAATTAGTACACCCACCCCTCAACCTACCCAAATACACACACGCACACACACACACCTCCTTCATTATTAGAAAAGACCAACTTCGCCATTCGGCACACACACTGTGCACATCGATGAATATTTATAAACCTAGGTGATGCTATGAATACCTCACCTGGCTACTGAGTGAGGACCCAGTTGGGTTTACTCTCTTCCCCCAGACGGTAATTAAAAGCAGGGCCATGAGTGACTGGCCTAGCTTGAAGGAGCAGTCTGTGACTGATGTCGAGATGCAGAGTTCTCCAAGCCCTGAGGGAGAGCTGGGGAACTTTGGCGTTCTCTCTTGAGCATGCTCATCTCTGTGACGCAAAAGCTTTCATCCATTTCCCCAGCCTATTTTTCAGGCCACTGATGGAAGACAATATAAGAGACGCACACGTCTGCACACACTGCAAATTGATCACTTCTACCTGCAGATATTGGTTTAATATTCTTGTTACACAGGGGAAGATGGCATACTGAAAAATATTCTACAAATATGCAGGAAATTCCATAAATACTAACAAAGAATCAAAGAATACAGAAGAAATTTACATAACAGGTATACAATTGTATATAATGCAAGTGGTTTGTGTGTGTGGCTGAGTGCATGCACATATTTGTTTATACATGTCCCTTTGAGTACACATGTGTATACAGTATGTTTGTGTTTTTTGTCAGTAAACAGAGAGCGCCTTGTTTACCCCACAGCATCTCTTTCTTTCAGTACATCAGTTTGGAGTACAGAAGAGTTGTAAACAAAAACTGAGGATAAAAGGCTACTGATAAAGATGTCAGTGTGAGTAGAAGAAAATATACTTATCCGGCGCTAGAACAGACGGATACAAGAAACTGTCAGTGTATGAAAGATAAGAGAAATATGAACGAGATTGGAGATATCATTACCTACCCTGGGCCTGAGTCTCTGCCACCGCCAGACAAAACAACTTGATAAATGTTGAACATTCTTCAGACGCCTGACGCTCAGCTCAGCTGTGTAACACACACACACACACACACACACACACATATATATATATATATATATATATATATATATATATACTGTATATATATATATTAATGATCACATTTTAATGGGCAGTGGAGACATTAGTAATACATTCCCATATAACTGAAATAGAAGAAATCCATTGTGTGTTTATGCGTGTGGTTCATTCTCATTATTGTGACAGCTTTTTCATGAAATGGCTTTGCGGGAGCTGAAACACCACAGTGAAATACAGTAAGGAGGCACAGTCATGTGTGAGGGTATGCTTTGTGTGTGGGATAGGGAGAGAATTGGTGATTGAAGGGCCGCTGGACCGGAAATAGAGCAGTTTCTCAAGATCTGATTAGGTTTCATTGATGTTGCCTCACTGTAGAAAAGCTCTACGAGGTTTAAATTCAGCAGGGGGAGCTGTGGGACTTTCAAATTTATGTAGACAAAAAAAAACAAAAAAACAAAACAAACATAACACACAGAAACACTCAAATACCAGGAAAATATTTGACCTCACATTAACCTTTAGATGCAGTGCACTTTTAGAAAAGAGACAATAAATGAAATGTAAAAGAAATCATAGAAAGGCAACCTTGTGTTTCAGACTTAGCAGTAAGACTGAATCACACTTTCATGTATGCTACATTTGTACTCTCCGTTGGTACGTCATATTTATTGATGGCCTACTATTAAAAATACATAACATGTTGCAAGGCTGAATGAGATTAGCTCAAACCTTGCTTAACAGTAGAGGCAGCTCGGAGAGAAGAAAGTCTGTGCTGCTGGTAGGAACATTTGCATTTCCTTTCAAAGGACCAGAGAACAGGTGAGCGCAAAACCTTACATATTTGATGATGGCCATGCTCCTGAAATGAAATAAGCTAATTTTCTCCTTATCAATGATGAAATGTGGTAGTGTTATCACATATGCATATGCAGCCACGGAGTCATGTTATTTGCTCCTTGCAGATCATTCAGCTGGTAGCTGAAACATGACTTGTGTTTCAATGTAGCATGAATAACGGCTATTTGTAACACAAACTAAAAAAATCTACAAACATCAAAGTCAGGGATACAAATATGGATTTTCTTAGGAACAAGCAAACATAGTCAGGAGTGCGCGCGTGCACACACACACACACACATTTCCATAATTAACCCAGACACAATGGAATTCCACCAAATGCCCTACTTAGTGATTTTTTCAAAGCACTGCCAATATGACTAATGACCTCCAAAGACATCTTGTCCTATTTTGTATGTAATCTAATGTGGACTTAATTACTGGCCTTCAGCTGCTCCTATGGACCTGTGCTAATCATCATGCAACACTATTTGTTTGTCCAAAATGCCCATGGTGCTTTAACGTCTCACAGTAATTATGCTTTTTTTTTACTGTGGAGTTTTCAGCACACCTAATATTTTTACAGGTTTTTTTTTTTAATATTTTTTTTGGGGGGGGCTTTGCGCTTGAGTATGCTGTTCAAGGCCAGCTGTTCAGGCACTGGCATTATTGTTAGATAGTGGATTTGCCAACTGTGCCCCCAGCTCATGTTGGGTGATCCCCAGGATATGATTGACTGGGCCCCCTTGTGCTGTCCACTGGGCCATCCATCTGCCTCTCCTCTGTGACTGCTGGAGGCACTGCTCCTGTCCATCTCCCGGGAAGATGGCTTTAGGAGACAGGAACGCCATATAGTACATTAAAGGCACCGGAGTTTCTTTTACACACTGTGCCATCATTGCATGACCTTGAGCACCCCTCCCCCCCATGCTCTATTAGTAGGGGCGGTGGAGGACTGTGCTGATTTTCAGTCTCATGATTTCATCTCCAAACACATCTCCATTCAGTCCGGCACGCTCCTTGTAAGCGCTGACATTAGCAGAGGAGCTGCATGTGAAATGAAGAGTGTGGAGCCCCGGTGCTGTGCTGGCGAGGGGAACTGGAGCGTACTGTAGACAGGCAGGAAGCAGGGGGAGGAATGAGCACAGGTAAGGGGGGAGGTGCTGCTGTGCTCTTCACATAACCTACAGCCAGCCATTTTTTGCCCTGTCTCAGCAGATGTGCCTCAGGGCTCCTTACATTTGAGTGGAGAAATGACTAATCCACGTGCATTTAAAAGGAGGTGCACTGTGGAGGTTTTCTGTCCCCACAGGATGTTGGAACAAGTGTCACTGCTGCCTCAATCAGTGTAGCATATTAGCAATGTATTAATCCAATTTACCTCAGTTTTTTTGTTGGATAAAATATATGCATAGATTTCTTTCACCTTTGCAACACAACGATTTCTGGTTGCAGTAATCAACGTCATCATTTAAAATCATGTTTATGTCCTTGTTATGGTTTTAGTTACTTGAAGTAGCATCCAGGATCTGGGAAATAGAATACACAATAGATACATAATTGATTCCTGAGCAACAAAAACATGTAACGAGGCAGTTCAAAAGCTCACTAATGAACATCTTGTGTAAATCACAAATATTCCATCCAGTTTTGATGATGTTTACAGAAAGCATAAGTCTAGTGGAGCAGCTAACATGGCTTTGAAGGAGATTTGGGACTAGTTACAGTAGGCTATGAAAACTCTTTGCTTTAACAAAATTAACTAAAAGTGTTTAATATGGTGACAGTCTATGTTTTCGTCCACTCTTGGTCAGCAGATCACAGTTAAGACACACTAATTTAAAAGGCATGCTTTGGGTTAGTCTCCAAGTCGACCACGTAAAGTTTGAGGTAAAGTGACTGTAAGTGTTAAATATTCTTGTGGGGAAAGTCTGTAATTGCAAACCATTAATAATTAATTACTCAAAGTGCTTTGATCTCACAGTATCTCCAAGCACCTCAATCAACATTGTTAACTATTCAGATTTCAGCAGTTATTTTTTATAAAGTGTGGTATAACTTGCTTAGAATATGCTATCTTTTATTTAGCACTTTGTTCACAGCACGAGTAGCAACATGGCACAGTCCCCCTGGGAAATAGCAACACAGCAATGTTCATTACATCACTGAGTGAAATTGGGAACCATGTAAGGTCTTCCTTGATAGTCTAAAGTGTGCAATATTCATGGTGTTAAAACAGTGTTTCGGTTGTAATGCAATGTAAACATTAGCAACAAGTATTTACTGTCTTTTAATGATATAGGCCAAGGCCAAAGCCAAAATGTATGAGTTGAAAACCTTCAATTCAACCAGTCAAATACACAAAAACAAAACAAGCTAAAAGCAATCTACTAAAAAACAGATAATAGTGACATTTAAAGAATAATGTGTGAACAAAACAACTGGGCCACAGTGTTCCAATTTTTTTGGAAGGCCGGCTTGTTTTTTGTTGTTGTTTTAACTTTATGATTGTTTTGATGAAATACAATGGTTAAGATATTTGTATTTGTTTGTTGGCTTGTTGGTGTTGAATGGACGCACTGCTGCAATCTTTTCTAAAATGCATTTAACTCATAATTGTAAAGATGTAAATCTCACAGAGTGGACAGTAATACGCTGCTACGTGTTCCACTCCATCTGACTGGGGCGATGGTGGTGCAGGTGGCAGAGGTGCTGTTCGGCAACCGGAGGGTTGCAGGTTCGGGCCCCACTCCATCTGACTGCGTCAAAGTATTCTTGAGCAAGATACTGATCCCCAATTGCTCCCGGTGGCAGGATGGTACCTTGCATGGCAGCTACTGCCACCGGAGTATGAATGCATATGGGTGAATTAGAAACATATGTTGTAAAGCGCTTTGAGTCCTTGTAGGAGTAGAAGAGCGCTATATAAATGCAGACCATTTACCTGTTTAAACAAGTTTTTGACCAGTTTTTTTTGCACTCCTTACACTTGTATATAAAAGCTATACAAGTTGATGGAAGTCACAATTTGCAGTTTTGTGTCAGCGTGTCATTACTTGATTACATGAGTTCCTCAAAGAAGTAAAATATGATTGTAAAAGTCAATTCAATGCTTCTTACTAGAACCTGATAAATGGTCAAAACAGACATTTTAGCTCTAATCTTACTAAAACAAAAAAAAGCTATCTTATCTAAACAAGACTAAACAAGGCTGTAATGGTTTACAATATAATATTCATCTTTTTATTTGAGAAGAAATCTAGTGTAAATTATCTGATTGCTCTATTACAGGGAAATAACTGTTCTGTTCTGTCTTTAAAGAAAGGACTTAGAAAATTTGACCAAACCAGCAGCAAATATTTACTGAATGGGACATATGACAATATGATGGAAATTCATTGCCATTTTACAGTAGTTAGCGTGGACTTGAACTGAATTTAATTAAATATGCTGCGGAATTGCTAATTGCTTTCCCACCAAGTGTAATTCTATTAACATACTCCAAAATGACACCTGAAGCCATGTTGATAATATTGTTTGCATTTGTTAATCTAGAGCTGTGATTTTAAGAGCACTCTTCCAGTGACCCATGTTCCAACCAAGAATTACTCCCACTCTTTAATTCTTAAGCATAATGCAAACCAAACAACACAGGACCAGTTAATTAGCTTTAATATCCAGATACACCACTCATACATTAGAATGTCTTGATGTCTGTCTAGCCATGAGTTGTTGGAACTCATTAGCTTCATGTATGTCCCTCAGAGCCATTGAGAGAGTCTATGGGTAGGCTTTTACACCATGACAACTGAACAGCAATTTTAAAGAAGTTTGGTAAATATAACGTATTGCAATTTTAATTTCTTCTTTTCATTTCTCTGAAACTGATTTGTCTTGAGACCCAAATTCAAATCACTGAATGACCAGTTAATGTACTAAATTCTATGCAACTGGACTGCTTTTTTTGCTTGAAGAAGTTTCACATTTCATCTAGAGACTGCAAACTGCTCTGATGTTGGAGAGCAGCTAAACTGGGTTGGGATCTCAGGGCAGAATGGAATTTAGCAGATAGATGATGACGAATCTCTGTTCATTAACTCTCATTGCGTCTGTTTATTAAAGAAGAAATCCGGTGTGGTTTGGACCTGGGCTGTACTGGAAGATGTTACCAAGTACAAACATATATTCAATTCCCACCTCCGTTCACCCCCAGCATTCCGCATTAAATAGTTTTTAGCCGAAGCTTTCATTAGCCTTACACTGCTAGCTATAGGAGCATCACTTTGCCTATGCAGCTAAATTGCTATTTATACACCATTAAAAAGGTTCAAAGTAACTCCACACTTCATTGGTAGACTTCTAAGGGCCCTGATATTTAAAACTAGACAATGATAACTTTGAAACACCAGTACTTTATTAAAAAGACAGTTTATACAGACTGTACCTTCATGGAATATTACGTTCAACGTCATGAGTTCCGCTGCTGAGTTCTGACGAACAAATACGACAGGGAAACAGCTATGAAATAAACTCTGTAGAAGTGCTTGGATTCAAGCTGAAAATATATGGATATATGGAAAAAGAAAAAAACATTACCGGCTCAGGTTACACACATCAAACATGTCATTCTTTACTAATGAATCCAACTGTTACAGACAGCAGGCTACCGTATAGCCTATTTTAATTTTGTTTTTGTACAAAATCATACAGTAGGCATCTCCTCTTGATCAGTTTGCTGTCTGCCCTCAAATGCTTTGTATATCTGAGGGAAAATTTAGTTGATTCAGGAGTGCTAGTAGACTGTTTCAATGGACAGTCACCTTCAAGGAGGAATCAGCAGAACATAACCTTACCTGTATACCCATTATAAAATTCTATGATCAAGTAGGCAACAGAACATCTACAGGAGCCCGTCGACTGATGAAGTTAACATAGAACTCTTTGGCCACAATTAGAAATTAGCCTATCTAAGCCTTACATGAATAGATCACCCTGCCAACTATTAAGCATGTGGTTGGATCTATCATCTTATAGGGTTGAGTTGCAGCCAGTGGAAGTGGAAGGTGGAGAGAAGAATACATTCCATTAATACCAGCAAATACTGGAAGCAAATATCACACCATCTCAAAAACAGCTGAAGTTGAAAAGAGGACAGCTTCTACAACAGGACAATGAACATGGTCCCCTTATTTAAACAGCATTGAAAATGGGTTCATTTTCAAGGACGACCAAAGAGTACTAAAGAACTGGAAGCCTTTCGCAAAGTAAAAAGGACAAGTACATGAACTGAAAGACTTTTAGCTGGCTATAAAAAGCATTTGCAAGCTATGATACTTACCAGAGGAGGTGTTACTGAGTACTGTATGCACCAGTGTTTGAAAATATTGTGCACTTGCTAGAGAAACTATACATTATTTCCAATCAAAAGACAATGTCCAAAATATGTTATTTACCAAGGGGTGCCCAGAGATTTGCAGAGCACTGTACAGTGATATAGGCTCTCTAATTTGAATAGTTTAATTATTAGCTTCCATGGTTTCTGAGTAAAATATACTTTCATTCGTAGATAGCTTTTTTTATAAAATGCACACAATAAATGACTGGATTGGGCAAATAAATCCAGGGATTAAAACCTTAGAGCACAGAACACAGACATTGTTTGGTACCGTTAACCTTTCAACAATATAATCTTATCACATTATCACAGAACCAGAAAACTCCATCCAGGAATTATTTAACCAAACCCTGACTCATATGGTCAGTCTCACTCTTTTCTTTGACGTGGTGGAAAAGAAGTGCTGGTTGATCTATGCCTGGAGCTGAAGTTAAGGACAGCAGAAAATCAATCACTGTGTTAAGGTTCTCACACTGAACCTGCAAGTGACACCTACGGTTCAAATTTACATTTTTCCCTAGGAAGAATAATGACATAAATCATTGAGGTGTCATCAGCACAGATAATTACACTGTGAATTCCAAGCAAGTTGCTTGTCTGAGAGAAGCTCTGGAAGTTGCACCAATGAAAGGCAAAATGACAGTGAAAAATGGCCTTGATATCTATGTGAAAATGAGAACTTAAAAGATGCAAATCCTGTTCAGCATTTTTTTTTTTGGTTTGGCTTATTCTTTACTGTACAATTTTAAATATTTTATGGATAAATAAGCGAATAATTAAATAGGCATCCAAAGTAGACTTGATTACTGATTTGATCAGAAAAATATTGACAAGTCTGTGCTGGTCAAAGCAATTCTAGGAGGAATGGGTGAATGGAAGGATAGATACATAGATGTACTGTAGGATACATTTCACAACATGTTGAGACTAATAATCAACTCTAGGGCAGTGGCCCGCGAGCCAAAATTGGGCCACCGTCAATAATATCTGGCCCGCCAGATGAGGTTGATTAAAATAAAAACCTATAATATTTGCTGTCAAAAACAACAATTCAACAGATTTCATTACACTATCACTATCTCTTCCTTAATAACCTCTGCGTCAGCCTGTTGTGAGAATCCATGCTGCGTTGAGGGACGCATTTGTAACTTTTTGCTGCGCTGTAAGTGCCTGAACCAGGATCTTGCAGCTCTGTGTATATCCAACCATCAGCGCTTCAATGAAATTAAACTAAATTCATTTCAATATTATTTGTATAGTGCATTTTACAAAAGACATGTCTCGTAGCGCTTAACAAAGAGCACCAATTAGGAAGTGGATAGCCTATGTTTTTTGGCCATGCGTTGTCGCGTGGTGCCTTCCAATATATTCTTTGCAAACCTCCTTGCAGGATGAGATGTTGGATGTTCATAAATTCAGGTAGGCTGAACGCAGACCTTTCCTTCCACTCTTCTTTGTATGTCCTACATTCGCTAACAACTTTTCTTTTCGTCGCTTTGGACAGTGACATTTTGCTTCGCTAGCTAAGAATCTTGAGTGTTTCACACATCCATGGGCGAAAATCCCAGGGGGGACGCAGGGGACATGTCCCCTCCCATCCAAGGGTTGTCCCCCCCAAAAAAAAAACAATAAAAAAAAGGAAAATATATGTATATAAACCACTCGCTATTGTTAAAAATATATGTATATCTAAAATAACTGTAAGAAGAAAAGAAAAAAGAATTCTGAAACAGTTGAGTTCACCCTCCTTTTCCTCACAGTGGTTTGGCACACTGCCTGCTTCCCCAGTTCATCTCACGTACAGTAGCCTACCCTAGTCTACATAGTTGGATTATAGACTGTATGAGTTGGATGTTAAGGCTGACTCATTTATAAATTAGCATAAATGCTGATTATCCATGTAATTTCCCACAAATCTTCTATATTAGCATCAAAAGTTTTGGCTACTTCGTTATACTTATAATGTTAGCTTGTTTATGTGGCATTGTGGCTGGTATATTTATATTGCGGGAGTCTTCATTATATCACTGTTCTTCTGAGAGAGACAACTGTACTCAATTTCTATTCTTAGGTGTCTTAGCTTAATTAATTTTAAATCTTTTTTAATTTCTTGTTTTTATTGTTACCTTGCAGACAGTTTCATAGACTAAAATGACAGAGAAAAGGAGTGCAGATATTAGATTAGGTTTATCAGTGCACCTAAACCGTTTTGTTGCAAAGCTTTACTTATTTTTATGTATCTTTTTTACAGTAATAGTCATGTTTATATTTGTTCATGTTTATATTTCACTGTATGTTGATGGCTTGACAGTAAACAACATAACAATGCAATAAATAGTTTTAAAAATGATGGAAGCAAAGTTTTTCACTGTGGGGATCCATATCTTTATAAGAACAATCTGACCTATTTGTGTCCCCTTCAAAAATTTCTCTTGACAAATTTTATATCTATCGTCCCCCCCTACTGTTAAATGAAATTTACGCCCATGCACACATCCCATCCAGAAACAACATGAGGATGTCATGCGAGAACTTTACTAATGCAATATCCAAATCATTAGCTATTCAGGTTGCTAGGCCTATCTGTTGAATGACGGATGATGACGTGGCCAATTAAAAAGAGTATCAATGCTCCAAATAACAATGAGACGGAACTGTCAGCTGCTGGTAAACGTGCGGCTTTATTGAGCAATGTATTTGGCGAAGCATGACATCTCTTATATACCCACTCTCACATTCCTTTCCTCCTTTCATCTCTCCTTTTCTCACAGACTTTTCTTTATCTGTTCTCCTGCATTGTTATTCATTCACTCCTGCCTTTGGCTCTGTCCTTATCACATGCCATACTCCCCTCTGGCTCTGTCCTCACACTTATCCCACCTGACTAACCTCACTCCCTCTTTCATGTTATTTTGGTCAGTTTATGACCCCTCCTGACCACTAAAATGTGACCATCTGCTCACCTACCTCTGTTATCTTAACACCCAGATTTAACCAGCATTATTATAATTAACTTCTTATACTATTATTCTTATGTATGTTTGATATTTTTAACCACAATGACAAGAGCTGCCGCAGTCATTTTAAATGAATGTAAATTATTTTTTACATTTTGTTCCCTTTAGCTAATGATAGGCCTAGAAATAGAGTAGCGTATAGGCCTATGATATAGGCTAATATTTTTTTTTCAATAGGAAAGCATGGTTTGCCTGATGATGATGATGGCCCTCGATTGAATTGTCAAAAAAAAAAAAAAAATTGGCCCGCGTCCAAACTTATTTGCCGACCCCTGCTCTAGGGTGTATTTTTTTTTATTATTATTTTCATGTTCTTTGGCAAAGGTTCGGGGCACTCATTCACAATTCAGACTCAAATTTTGTGCTTTGCTTTGTGGAATGATTGCAATTCTACCTTATCATGCTGGATTACAGTTAGTATACTGTACAATTTTCTAAAAGCAAAAATTATGCAACAACAGAGTTTCAAATTAACAATCTGACACAAAATTAATTCACTTGAAGAAAACCTTTGCCTTATCCAATAGTTCCATACTTCAGAACACTTGGTTAATGGATGTTGTCTCTTACTTATCCAAATAGTGTGCCATCTACAATACTTTCTAGAGTTGTTCTGCTGTTCTGATAATTTTAACAAATCATCTTGACTAATATGACTATAGGATTTACTAAATGATAAACACAATACTAGCTTTGATTAGGGTATACATGGAGTGCATGTATCAGTTAGCAAATAAGAGAATGTAGCAGTATTACACATTATTTTCTTGCTTGGACCCCCTGAATCTAACTGACGTCATATAAATGCACGTCAGTTTGCGAATAAGTGACAAGCTGGTCAGTTGATCTTTAAGATAATGAAAAATCTTATTTCATGGCTCAGTGGATAGGTGGCCTCTTATTTGAGGACATTTCCAGTGACACACTGATGCCACTTCTAGCTCTGACCATTTTTGCAAGTTGAGAATTCAAAACAACTATTAACAATTATGGCTAAATCACCAAACTCAAACGGGTGTCATGTCAGTTACAATGAGCATGTTTCATATTACCCTGCAAAGATGTACATTTGCATAAATCACATGGACATTTTCATTTCGTGTATGATTATGATGAGATAGCATAGGAAAGGAGTGAGACAATTTGCAGTTTAAAAGAGACTGCTTGTGAATACCTTCACTTCCCTTCAATGAAATGCATGATTTCTTTGTCACCATGCTTGAATGTGGACTAATTGAAAGGCACTTATCACTGCAGTGGTTACTGAACTGAACTGTCTTGCTAGCCTAGACAGGGGGTGTGCAAGGACAGTCGTAAACCAAGGAGAACAAAGACATCCAGAATACAGAGATGTGTGATGAACCAATTGAATACCCAAGGCAAAGGAAATGATAAAAAGCACAAAGAGGGGCCAGTTGCGTAAGTTATGCTATATTAAATGAGTTAATTGTTTAATTTCGGGACAGAAAGATGGCAGTTCAGTGACATACTGTTTCTTATCAGTGACATCCTGCATAGTATACATATTGGTCCAGAACAGTAATGTCCAAAGGATCTGTTGACTTGTCTGACTTGTCAGTACATATTGCCTTTATGTGAATTTGTTCGGACAGAACAGGAGAGTGGCATCAACCTATGACCCTAACCAAACACTGAAGTACCGATCTTTTTCTATTTTTCAGACTACATCTGAAGCAACACAAGACTACATGACAAGATCTACGTTTAAGCAAAACCTCTGGTCTGAGGCAGCCTATTGTTAAGGATTCTTTTTCCAACGTCATTTTTCACTGATAACATATGCCAGACTACCTTCAGTTCCTCAGTGGACAACTGCAGTAAACGACATTGGTCAGGTGTAAAGTCATAGATCCGCTCATTTATAAAGAGCCAACAACAGAGAGAAGAGTCAAGCTAAGGGCAGAGACATTCTCTCCATATAAAAGAGACTGTCCGTTACAGTACGCACACAGTTTTATTATGAGCCATGTGCTCTCTTCCTGAAAGAACCGTTTTCAATTCTCAAAACCCACAGGAGCTTTTTATAGGCAGCCACAGAACAAAGACACATGAGCGCATGGAAAGGCTGGCTGGTGGCGCAAGAGAAGCAAAGGCCTAACAGCTCTCCTACCTCCCTGTAGTGTCAATGGGGTGCCCTAGACCTTTGCCCCACTTTTCCAGTTGGCTGTGCCAGAAAATAAGGCACAGAGCATCAAAATTTAATATAATGGAGTAAAGTCACACATTTGGGTGAAGTAAGGTGCCGGAGAGCATCATTAAAGTCTGCCTGCTTCGCCACAGCTGATTTACAGCAATATATGTTTATATACTTGCCACTCAGGTGAATCTTATTTCTTACCATGACAAGTACTGTAATTTATGGATAGTGCTGGGTGACTACAAAGACACTATAAATACATAACATTATCATGTTATGTTAATCCTAGGTGTTTTCTCAAAGCTATAGCCAGTTTAAAATTATGGAGTATCTATCCTGATGAATGTGGATATTAATAGAAAAAAACTATACGTAAAAAACTAAACAATTAACAAGCAAATGTTGCATGCCAAATTTTTGCACTTACTGTACAATTTTAACTTCAAATCTCACATCACACCCCTGCAATGCGGGAACCGTCACTCATTGCCATGTCTATAGCAGTGTCTATAGAAGTTATAAAATACAGATTTTTTGGAAGAGGGGTGAGTATAACTACAGTATTTGTAAAGTATTTGATTTTATGAGCACAGTACCACATGCATGCATAAATCAAGACAATGGGGTAGCATAACCTTTTGAAGCTTGACGTAGGAAAACAAATGCTGTACTTAAAGGAGAATCAAACCATAGCCCTGTTCTTCCACGTCAGTGAATGCTGTAGGAACTGTTAGGAAAAGAATGGGGCAATTTCATTATGACTGTAGACATTGCTAACTATTACCCTAACACACTAAAAAGGTTAATGTCAATCAATATTTAGGCTTTATAACTTTTATATCAATAACTAATTCTGTTTCTTTGGAGAATTTGGCTGTCTCCAAATGTAGATTGTTCTTAAAGTACTTAATATTGACTTTATTTTACACTCCCTTCTACTCAAGTGAGTATACTGCAGGACCATTGAAAACTCACAGTTCCTAAGGCTTCAGGGCAGATTTAAATGCCTCAGAGATCAGACCAAGAAGCAAACCTCAACACCTGATCCTACAACCCTTGTTCTTGGTGACTCAACTTTAAGAATTGTAAAAGGAGAAAGGATGATTGTATTCTGCTTTCCAAATGCTTCTGTATCTGAAACAACAAAGAGGTTTTCAGAGATAGTGTCAGAACTATTGTGCATGTTGGAGCAATTGATATTTTCAATGAACAACTCAATGTGAAATCTGATTAAAGGGAGATTTTCTTTGCCCTACATTTGCTTGGGATCCAAACCTTTATCAGTGGCCCTCTCCCAGCACGAGGAAATTTTGCCTTTTCTTCACTATTCCGTCTAAAGACATAGTTGGCAAAGACACGTTTTTCCCTTGGAAAAAAAACTTCATAGACAATCTTAACCTTTTTTGTAAAGCAAGGGATTCTTCAGACCACATAGTACAAAACTCAACTGGCAAGGGACCAAAGTTTTTGCAAACCACTACCGCCTCTCCCTCCACCATGCAATTTTATTTTATTGATAAGCGCAGACAGAACCTGTTGTGATCAACAATAATGTTATGGTTCCCTAACACTCTAAATCCGAGACGCAATTTGAGATATCTCTGATTATTGATATTATCTGATATTATTTTGCTGAAACTAACTAGAACCAACCCTTTTGAAAAAAGGGGAGAAGAGTGCGCAGCCATGGCTTGCGGCCCACCCAGCAAGCTGTGACGCATGCAAACTTATAAAAGGCCTTCACACTGAATACTACCTCTTTCGCTTGCAGTGATTCTTCAAATCTACTGTCTGTGCGCAACTAGCTTGCTAACCAACCTATCGCTTTTCCAAGCAACCACAACAGCTTTTCTGAAAACTCATCAAAAAAGCCCTTTTAAAATGCTACCCACCTGAAAAGCTTCTCGCGATTTCACTCCAGCGGCAAACCTCCGTTGTTAGGTGCCCAGGATATGCGCAATGGCGGTGCAGGCATGGATCCGGTCTATGCCTACTTCAGACCTTCAGGACGGCCGCCTTCTAGATTGAAGACCGTCCCGTTGTGCCCTGGCGCGTACCCCGTGTAGCTCAGGCTCCCGAGGTAGCGGCTTGCAAGCTAGCGGTTGACACGGTTGATCTGTTAGCTTCGCCTGTGACTTGAGGTCCCGGTGAAGTTAGCTTCTCCACGGCTAGCTATTCCTGTAGCTTCGGCTCCGGCTAAAACTAGCCTCCTCTCAGCAAGCGTAGCATGTAACTCATGCCCCTGCTTTGCTAGTTGTCTCCCAGCTAGTCTCCTTTGTTTCGGCTCTCGGCCATTAGCTCCCCGTGGCATCTCCAGCTGCTCCCATGGCTCAGACTCTGAAGAGGTAAGACACGGTAGGCGACAATGCCCTCACCGTTCGAAGTCGACGATGTCCTCGGCATTGCCGTTTCGAAAACGTCGACGGACATTCCCGCAATTCAACTCTGCTGCGGTGACTAGCATGCTGTCAGACAGCCACGTGAGCTCTCTGTGTCCTTGTCAGCAGGCGTGGTGTAGCTCTGCTCCCCTCATGTTTTGACACAACACCCTGCATTCACACCACTCACTGTACACGGCTGTAGCCGTAGTTAATGAGCCCCAGTATTAAAAAAAAAAAAAAAAAAACGCTGGTGGACGTTTAATCAGAGACAGTTCATATTTGGAGAGAGATATTTGGTTTAATATCCCACTGGCCGCTGATACCTGTTACGTGGCCGTCGTGAATTAAGGCCATGTGACGTTTAATCTCCCAGTGATTCGTGTTTTCGTGGTATCTTGCCGAACTTGTCGGCTCTGATAGAGCCATATAAAAGAGAACTTGTTTAAAACAAATGGCAATAGTACAGTGGATTAGTACTTTCCTGTCATGCAGGAAAGTCATGAAGTCCCAGGTTCAGACCACAGGTGAAGTGAATATATCCAACTTCTAAATTGCATGTGCAATTCGTTTTTGAATTGTGAATTCTCAAGCTCCAGTCGGACTGGGGTCTTGCTCCTTTGAGCCACAAGATGGCGGTTTGTGCTTGAAAAGCCCTAATGCCACTTCTATTGTTTTTTTAACCTTGCTCTTGCTAGAAATGAAGCTGCAGCAGATGAGTGGTTTCACCCATCTGTCAGATCCTGTCTTTTATCGGTTCTATGAGGAGTTCAACAAGCTCAGTCCACTAAAGCAGACAGTGCAGCCTACGGCGAGCCTGGCTCTCTTTCAGATGTGACCCAAGGGCCCATCCAGTGTGCCTACTGCCCCCTGGCGGCCCTGAGGTAATGTACTCTTAGGTGGAGGCTTATCCCTCGTAGCCAACAGCCACCTGGACACGGATGTCACCTCAGACTACTGAGCCACTCTCACTGCCTCTCGCGTGCCTCTGCACCCCCCCCAACCAGCCTGTGCCTGCAATATGGCCTGGCATGTGACGCACGGCTGGGTGGTGGATTCGGGCACTCACTGCCTCACGTGTGATGGGCGAAGCAGCAGCCTCACTCCCTTGGATGCCTGTCACAACAGTGCCGGCTCTGTCGGGGGCATTTACGCCTGCAGCCCATCACATTGCTTTCTCCCCACTCCCTGCCACTTCGCTATCTACCCAGAGGAGGGTGAGTCCCAGCCTTGCACCAGTGTGCTCGTTTATCCCGTGCCCCATTTGTGGCCTGGCATCGAGCTCACGCAGGCAGAGAGCGCGGGTGGCATTGCGTGGTTGGTCGGCTGTCGCTTCATATGCGCCGCCAGACCTGTGAATGCAGCTCCGCGTTCACCCAAGTGGCTTCCGTCCCCTTATGATGAGTCAGAGACTGATGTCAGTGTCTCAGAATACTGCCCAGCTCAGCCCACAGGGTGACATTCTCACATGTGCCTACACACGTGCCACACCCCATACCTCCCCCTGCCCACGCTCTCAACCAGCCTGTGCCTGCAAAGCGGCCTGGCATGTGATGCGCGGCTGGTCGGTGGATTCAGGCGCCCCTCGCGGATACATGGCTGTCGCCTCGGATGCGCCGCCAGATTCGTGGAGCCACTGTTGGCATTGGTCGCGTGCGCAACGCACAGCTGGACGGGGGAGTAGAGTGTTCCACTTAGGCATCTGGATGTCACCTCAGGCGCGCCTCCAGCCTTACGGAGCCACTCTCGCTGTCTCTCATGTGCCTCTGCCACCACCACCACCGCCCACACCTGCGCTCCCAACCAGCCTGTGCCTGCAAAGCGGCCCGGCATGGGATGCGCGCAGCTGGGCGGTGGATGCGGGCGCTCCCCGCGGGTACATGGAAGTCGCCTCTGATGCGCCGCCAGCCTCGTGGAGCCACTCCCGCTACTGCTCGCGGACCGCTGCTGTTGGGCGCATTCGCAATGCATGGCCGGACTGGTAAGAGAGTGTTCCACTTAGGCATCTGGATGTCGTCTGTCGCGCCTCCAGCCCTGCAGAACCACTCTCGCTGCCTCTCGCCCTCCCCCGGGTGGGCTCTGGCTCACAGGAAGGAAGACCCCCCACCCACAGACCCCCCTCCCGTGCTGCCAACCAGTCTGTGCCTGTCTGTGAACTTACATGGCCGTCGCCTAAGATGCGCCGCCAGCCTTGTGGAGCCGCTCCCGCTACTGCTCGCGGGCCCCTGCCCCTCCCAGAGGGACAGAGCACTACAGGCGTGTGGTACAGGCCCCGCCTTTAGCCTCAGCAGGACGTCAGCTCCACGCCATTTGCACGAGGGGAGCACGCCCTCCCCTAGGGCATCAGGAAGTTGCCTCAGAAGCGCCTCTGGCCCCAGGGAGCCACTCTCGCGTTATCTTGCGTGTCACCACACCAGCCCTCAGGTTGCGTGCCACTGGCCACCCCCAAGAGGCTGGTAGGTGTCGGACGGCTTCTGAGACACTTCAGACTTGGAACAGGGGTCACGACAGGTCTGTGCCTCAGGCTGGTGGGTCGGCTGTGCGCTGCCAGCTGTGCCACACCGCTGAACCTCCTTCACTTCTGCCCACTACAGCGGTGCCTGGTGAGGATAGACATGTCCTCGTACTCGCGTCAGTCTCGCCCAGTCAGAATGTCAAGAGAAATATGGAGATCGTCAACTCACTCGAGGGCGCAGCGGCGCCTTAGGTGTGGTCTAGCAGGGAAGTGGTCCCATGAACGCGTAAAAGCACGGCTGGACCATGGGTTCAGGGCCGCTCAGCCAGAGGGGTAGGGTCGTGCGTCAACATGACGGCTACATGTCATTCTGCTCAAACTCCTAGTGGTCTGCCTAGCCCTGAAGCCCTTCCGACCACGCATCAGAGGCGCACGTGTGCTAATCAAAACAGATGACACCGCGGTTGTTGCCTACACAAATCACCAGGGCGTCCTTCGTTCAGGGAGACACTGCCGCCGGGCGACCAAGGTACTGATATGGGCATCTTGGAATTTTCCTGTTCCTCAGGGCAGCTCTTCTGCCTGGTGTTCCGACCACAGGTTCAGATCTCTTCTCCAGAGGGCTCCCACGTGCTACAGCCTGGCGCCTAAAGCCGGAGGTAATCCACCAGGTCTGGCCCAGGTTCGACCAGGCTCAGGTGGCTCTCTTGCCTCCAAGGAGAACACACACTGCCTGCTGTGGTTTTTTCATAGGGACAGACAACCCCCTCTAAAGGCAGGCGTTCTAGCACGTCAGTGGACACGTGTCAGGTTCTGACCAGGATCAGAGTAGAGGCCCACAGAGTGATCTCGATTGCTCCCCTCTGGCCCTCCCAGAGCTGGTTTGCGGACCTGACTTCACTGCTGAATGGTCAGCCGTGGTTGCTGTTGCAGATGCGAAACCTCCCTGGGAACACTCAGCAGTCCTCTGGGGTCTGGCAGACACCCCCTTCGAGCAGTTAGACTTGATCAGTCTAAAATTCCTCTCTCTGGAGACTGCCCTTAACCTCAGTTAAGCACGTGGGTGATTTGTCCGCCCTCTCAGTGAGCCTGGCTTGTTTGGAGTTTGCTGTGGCTGACTCGAAAGTGACCTGTTCAGTCTTCACCTGGATCTTCTGTTCCAGGATCATCGGGCTGAACGCCCTTGCCCAGGATGCGTCTAACGGGCCTACACAGCTCTCGCTCTTACCGGTGAGGGCACTGTGTGCATATATGCGACACACAAGCGATATTGGGCACACTGATCAGTGCTCGTGTGCTGTGAAGCTCAGGCCCAGGAGAGGCCTCAGGGGCTACTGAGGGGCTCTCCCGCTGGATTGTGAAAGTCATTGCGCTTCTTGGGCCTTTTTGGAGAGGTGTCTCCCTACAGGATATTTGTCAGAGTGCCTCCTGGGCCTCTGACAATACCTTGTCACGTTTTATGTGAACTCACACTTGGCGAAAGAGGGAGTATTCAGAGTGTGCAGGCCTTTTATAAGTTTGCATGCGTCACAGCTTGCTGGGTGGGCCGCAAGCCATGGCTGCGCACTCTTCTCCCCTTTTTTCAAAAGGGTTGGTTCTAGTTAGTTTCAGCAAAATTATAGCGATATCAGAGATATCTCAAATTGCGTCTCGGAATTCTCGTTAAGGGAACCGAGGTTATGACAGTAACCGTGACGATACTGACGTATCCTCGGTTCTCTGAGTGAGAAGACGAAACGTACAAATGGATGATGCCTATCATCTCCTACTTTTACTGAAGTCACTTTTAACCAACCCTTGAAAAGGGCAGTAAGCGCTTTGGCTCACGCAGTCAATCCTTAGACAGCCCTGTGTGATGTCAGAAAGTCTATATCTAGACTGCGCTTACCCTTCAGGTCCTCTTTGCCCAGCACTAGCACGGGCGAATTGAGGCCCGAAGCGTACGTTTTAGCTTCTCACTCAGAGAACCGAGGATACGCCAATATCCGTAACGTTCTCTTTTGTTTCAAAGCTGAAACGTACGAGTGGATCACTACAACCAAGCCTCAAGAGCCCTCAGCCGAGGAGCCCGAGGCGGTCGGACCCAATAGACCACCACACGCTCTCTGCCACGCCCAGCCTGGTGATGTCCAGTGCATAAAAAACGCGCAAAGGTATTGCCAGAGGCCCATGAGGCACTCAGGCAGATATCCTGCATAGGGACGCCTTTCCAGAAGGCCGCCATCCCATGGGTGGAGTGGGCTCTAACACGCACGGGCGGGGGAGCACCCGCCGCCTCGTACGCCAACCCTATGGCCTCTGTAAGCCAGCAAGACATGCGCTGAGTAGACAAGGCCTGCCCCTTGGCATGCTCACCATGGCAGACGAACAGCTGGTTCGTTTTCCTGATGTCCTGCGTACGCGTCAGACACAAAGTGACGGGCACAGAACCTCCCGTCTCAGGCAGAGCTGGGAGCTCAATGACCCTCGAACGAGGGTCAGTTAACAGCACTTTAGGGCGAGAAAAGGGAATCGAGCGCAGCGTAACCCGCGCATCCCCCTGAGTAAACTCAAGACAGTCAGGACTGACTGGCAAGACAGTCAGGTCACTAACGTGCTTAACCGAGACCAAAGCGAGCAAAAGCACAGTCTTCAATGACAGCATTTTCAGACTGGCGCTCGACAGAGGGTCAAAGGGCGTTCGTACCAGTCCGCGTAGGACAGTGGCCAGGTCCCAAGTAGGGGCCGAATGTGTGGAGGAGGGACGAAGCCGCCTGATGCCCTTCATGAAGCACGACGCAAGGGCGTGTGCACCTAGGGAGACACCAGCGTAGCCAAGATGACACGCTGAAATGGCTGCAAGGTACACCTTCAAAGTGGAGGGTGTACGTCCTTGATCAAACAAGTGCTGCAGAAAAGCAAGCACCTCACCAATGGGGCAGAGTAGAGAATCACAGCCTCTGTCTGCACACCAAGTGCTGAAGGCACGCCACTTAAGCGTATACAACGATCTAGTGGACGTGGCCCTGGCGCTCTGGATGGTGTCTACGACAACTGCTGAGAGGCCGTGCTCTAGGAGACGCACCCGTTCAGGGGCCAAGCCGTCAGCCTCCAAGCCTCGGGACGAGGGTGCCACAGCGACCCGTTTGCCTGAGAGAGGAGGTCCCTCCTCACTGGGAGGGTCCAAGGCTGGCCGTCCAGCATTGAGACCATGTCCGAAAACCAGCTCTGAGACGCCCAATGAGGGGCAATCAAGATCACCCTCTGACCCCCTACTCTGATCCTGGCCAGCACCAGGCGTAGGAGAGGAAACAGGGGAAAGGCATAAAGGGTGCGCGTCTGTGCCTAGGGGTGCATCCCGACCCAGCGAGAACCACGCTGGGCAGTGAGTGTTCTCCGCTGAGGCGAACAGATCCACCTGGGCCCGCCCGAAGCGGGACCAGAGAGTGCAGACTACGGCTGGGCATAGGCGCCAGTCCGTTGCGCGTGGAACGCCTCTGGAGAGAAGGTCCGCGCCCGTGTTGCGAACGGCTGGTCCACCATACGGCTGGTTACTGCACCGAGCGCGCCGCCCCTGGCGAAGGACGAGGGTCTGCACCAATGTGTGAGGGCTAGCCACATGCCCTCTGGACACAATCACCCGATGGGCTGGATTCGACCTGGAGGACACACCCAGTTCCGCCAAGGCAAGCTGTAGCGGGCGTAGGTGGAGAAGGCAGAGAGGGACGGCGCCCCCCGCCGCGCACAAGAGGCCTGTCAGTCTGAGACACAGCCTGGCCGAAACACAGGCTACCAGTCTGAAGTGGCGGAGACATGACCTATGGTCCTATGGTGACCATGTAGTCCCCCTGGCAGACGGACTCCGCTACCATCCGCCCCGTGAGCATGTGAAAAGTAAGTGGCTTGAGAGATACGTTAAGTGCTCTGAGATCTAGAATAGGGCGAAAAGCGCCCGTCTTCTTTGGCACCAGGAAGTACGTACTGCAGCGACCTGCGCGTGCGTGAGCAGGATCCACCGGCTGGATAGCACCTTTTCTGAAGAGATCGCAAAGCTCCTGTGTGAGTGCTGGGGTCCTCGTCGTCAATAACCCCTCAGTACTGTTGAGAGAACCCAACGTGAGTTTGTGCACCTCGACCATGCCTCCCTGAGCAGGGATGCTTGATCCGGAGGCAGCAGAGACAAACGAAGTGTTATGCTGCCCCCCTGTGGCACAGAGGGGACCGACATATGTGACTGAGGACGAGAGCGAAGCTGAAGAGCATCCGCAGCGCAAACTGAGGGCGAGCCAACTGTGTGAGGGGCTGAAGAGCGCCCACGCGTAGACGGCGAGCCGCACGCATCACTCGCGGTGCCGTGGAAGGCAGCCTACCTGGATCGCGCTCCAGAAGCGCAGGCTGAGCGGGGGTCAACTGTGTGTGAGGCCGAATAGCGCTCACACAACAAGCAACGTGTATCGCACGCGGTGCCGTGGAAGGCAGCCGACCAGGAACGCGTTTCAGCCAAGGGGCCGCTGACAGAGGAGTGCCCGCTCTCGGGCTCTCCTGTGAGTGCGTCACCAACAGTGCCCGTACGGGCGGACTGCTCTGAACGCACGTCAGCGATGAAACGACTGACCGAGGTGAAGAGGGCGGAGAGAGAGGCTGGAGGGCCCCCTAGAGCAGCCGGCGCCTCTGATGCGTCGCCCGTCGTTTGCCCATAGGCAGTCCGAGCGGGGGGGCAAACTGTTCGGGCAGACAGACAGAGAGGGGAGAGAGAAGAACACACACACAATCATTATTACGATGGACAGTGACTATTTGCATAACCTGCACACAGCCTACGATCAAAAACAGAACGCATATAAATTCATTCAACTGAACACACCACGTTCCTTTACAGGCAGCTCAACAATGGCCTCTTCAAAGAGCAAACCGACACATACATAATGGCACAGCGGCCATTTAACCACAACCTGATAAGCCGATCAGTTGCCGTAATAAGCAAAAAAAAAAACCTTGCACTCACCCATCAGAAGTGAACTTTGCGTGCCTTCTGCTCAGCAAACTTGTTGACTATTGTGGTGATAGCAAGGTGGTGTGGTGGTAGCATTAGCATCCAAGTCTGAGTGTTGGATGATGTCAATAACGGAATCTGAATTTGACGATGGCTTTAAAAATACGTCTAATTTTGCTAATTTCGAATTCCTTACATCAAATTCTTTCTTCTGCTTACGTTTTTGAGCGCCACTTTTAGGCTTCTTGTTTATTTATGCTGACTTTCCACAACTTTAGTAAGAGTAGTAGGCCAATACCGTTTACATTTACTAACGTGTAGAGGATTAGAAATTACATGTTATGATTGGACAGACATATTTCCCAGTTAGTTGTTATTAATTAATTTTGATTCTAACATCGAAATGTCATTAGTAAAATCAAATTGACAAGAAAAGTAGGAGTAGGAGTTGTTGCAACATGCGCTGTGACTTGATGTGACGACGCACTGCACCTTTCCCTGCATATAATTTCTTTAATTTAGTTTCACCCTGCTTGATCATCAGATGGTGCTGCCAGCCTGCCACCATAGATCGAATGTCTGTCCCATATACACACACACACATATAATACACTAAATTATTTATATAGGCTACTACACAAATCATGCAGCAGTGCTATCTATCCATCCATTTTTTTCAACCTCGATGCGTATCGTCATGTTTTGTATCGCAATATTTCGTCAAACGATATTTTGTCCCATCCCTAACAGACACCTAGTCTGTGTGAAGATATGAAACGTTGTTTCATGAGTAAGCTAGTTCACATGCAAGGATCGGCACATAAGCACGGGAAAGAGATGTCTATACCTGCAAAAGACATTCAGACGTTCAGTGGCTCCCTGGTTTCACTGATACTCTTTCTCAGCAGTAAATCGGTAAATCGGTGAACTATCTGAGTAAACAGTAAATCGGTTAACTATCTGACCTAAATAAACACGCAATGGACTTGTCAGGAATTAAACCTTACAACAGCCAGATCCACAGCGTTTGGAAATGAATGTGTCAGACTGGTAAGTTTTATTAGAATTCCCGGTAACTAACGTTACATATTATGTAATTAAAACTAGGGTTGCTTCACACATTCAGACACGGCATTGGAAATTAAACATAGTTGGCATTTTACATGAAGGACATGAAGGAGTGCAATAACTAAAGTGTTAAATGTGAATTTAAAATACCCGATATCCAACATCATAGTATTTCCACTATGTCCATTATCGGGGCTGGCCCAGGGCTTTTTCAGTTATTTGTTGCGACCTGCATTTAATATTATGTAGGCATAGGCTACGTTTTAGTTTCAGCACTAAAGTCTGAGGTTATGATATGCTATGATAGACGGCGATATGCATCTTTACCGGGAAATTAACGAAGGCAATTACGTTTGAATAGTAAACATTCCAAGTTCACCTACAACCCCAGTGTTAAAACTTGGTAATGGAAATGCAACACTGGGGCTAAGCACACAAATAGGCAAACTGTTAAGGCCATAGAAATACCAGTATATACAAGTCTATAATTCTATGGTTATGGCGACCAAAAAACACTGAATTCTAGCGTTATACCTACCGGCAGAATCGGTTGTGCTTGCAGAATAGTTGGAATAGATCCTGGTTTCAGGTGTAGTGCTCATGCAAAGCCGGATCTATACAGCCCGAGGTTGACGAAGCTATCTGGGGTGAAATGACCAGAGCAAACTACCAATCTCGGATTGAATTTTAGTGGAACGTGGTTGTAGATAAACATAAACTACTCCCGTTGAATCACAGTCAATGCGTTGGATGCTAGGTTCTTGAGGAAGGTAGTGCAAATTCAGGACAACCTCAGTACATCCACAACGTTGCACGCGCATGCTGACATTTTTTCTGTAAGTTCTCCAGTGAAACAGAAATTCAACATGCACTTACTTCAAACAGAAATTCAACATGCACTTATTTTTCTTAGATTGGACCAAATGTTCTAGAGCAGAGATCTTGGATTGGACAATGTAATGGAGGAGGTGTAGCTTTGCGCTGTCTACGTTGACAGAGCACTAGTTTCAGATTGTTTTTTTTTTTTTCAGCCCGGCAAATTCTAGCCTGAAATTTGAATATAGAAGGCGGAAGATGGTGTTGGGAGTTTCGGTATGGTCCGTTGGATACCTTAAGCTACCTAAATTCAACAATAACAAAGTAAATGTGGTTTTGCATTCTATGGGCTCTTTAATACTGTAACCATTTACAGACCTCCAACACATTCAGCTAAACCTTTTTTTGTTGAAGAGTTTGGTGAATTGTTAATAAATATTTGTTTGAAGTTTGACTGTCTTAGATCTTGAGATCTCAACTTTCATGTGGATAATGCATACTTACTAACTGACACTTCTGACCTAACCCAACACATACAACACACTCCCATGCTCATAATCTTGACCTTGTTATGACAAAGGGTCTGTACAATAGTTAGAGGACTTGGCTTTGTCTATCATTTTTGTATTTCTTTGATGTTTGTATATGGTGCCTTATACTCAGAACAAGGCTTTGACATTAGAATGGAGAATATTAAATGATGCAGGTTTTGTCTTTGAACAAGTGCTCTCACAGATCTCAAGTTAACATTCAGTTTCTGTAGATGACTCACTGGCCAATATTCTAAAATTAATAACAAATCAAAAGAATCACTGACAACAATAAAACACCCTGGAAACAAAACCCAACTTAAACTGCTAAAGAGAGAGTGTGCAGTGAAAAGACTGAAAGAAAATGGTGCAAATCAAATCTCCATTTCCATTACCAAATCCATAAAGAGATGCTGAGCAAATATAACTATAAAATTCATAAAGCAAGTGTTTTTTATTTTGTTTTGTTTGTGTTTTTTGTGTGTTTTCTAATTGTTGTGTTTTGCTCTTCAGGGCCACCGTACATATTGGTCGGTAAGTAACTACCCATTTTTCAGACTCCAGGATCATAGTCCATCAGGTGAAGTCAGGGAATGTGCAAGATTAGGCTGTGATTGCTTCATTACCTCAGCATGCAACCACCTCAGTCTTAACCTGTTTTATTCATGTATTTCCATTAAACACAACCTAGGATCTTTAAATTTTACTTAACTATTGTGTGCCCTTTTCTTTCCTTTTTTATTAAATGCAGCCTAGGGATTCTGTTTGGTAGTTTGTGTGTCTCAAGTGGACCATGATTCTTTGTTTTGAGTAATCCCTGCTACAGCAGTGCCAGTAGTCAAACTGTGACTCCAAGATTAGCCCACTAGCATGTTTCTATGAATTCTCTCTCTGCAGTAATCCTCTTCAAATCACTACTACTGACAAATGTGTGCATCCTCAAGGGTGTCGTTGGTGAGGATTCACGACATGAACATTGCTGCCTTGCATTTTCTATGTATCACAAGATAAATAATATATATATATATATTTTTTTTTTAGAAATGCCAGAATGCTACAAAATAAAATGTATTGTTAAATGGAAAATAAAGAAAATTCATGTATTTCTTTGAATTTTTGCTAATGTTACATGTCCATATCAGATGATGCCAGATGATCTGCTTTTTCTACTGCCAGAGAGTTTGTTTGGAGTGCAAATTAGACAGAATGCTTCTTGAAGCATCCTACTCCATATGCAGAAAGGTCAAGCGCACTCCTTGGAAAGACACAGTGCAATTTCTCAGACTAAATTACTTTGGCAGATATTAAAGCTTGCACTGAATATCCCCTGAATGATAATTGCAACAGGCTCCTAACCTTTAACTCCAGAGGTCATTTCCTATGGAACACTAACAGTGTCTGAAGATTATTTTTGTTTGTATTTTTATCATTATTTTTAGAACAAGTGCAGCTGAGTCACAGCAAGCCACGATAGAGCTCTGAGGATTTGTCAAAAAGAAACGCTCTTCATCAGGTTTCTGATCATAGAACTCCAAAAATAAATAAACAAGAATTTAGGGTTGGTTGGAATTTAGATTAGTGTGCTCAAATGTTAAAGGATAAATAGTGAGGCATGTTTCCCTCCTAGTACCTGACCGGCCTTTTGAATGCACTCAAGTTACATACTGTAAAGCTGTCACTGGCAGGATAGATTTTCTGATTGTGAAGAAAAGACAAAACTACCTGTACAGTATATGACAGGCATCAAGGTTAGATGATCAAATAATCATTCTGTTCACGGGAGCCATTCAAATCAATCTAACATGATGTAAATACAAGATATATGTCTTATCAAAACCTGTGCAACAGTAAAGTGCCTTTTATACTGCTTGTCTTCCAGCAAGGCTGTCAGCTTTATTATCATAGAGGTGTAGCAAGGGTTCATTATAGAGTTGGAACAGCGAAGCACTGAAAAGGCTAAATTAGAGCTGGCAGGTGCACTCTTCATGTTATTATGCTGGTCAACATTCACCACTTGGAATATGTGTTCTCTATGTGGGGCTCTGAGGTGCGCCGTTTGCAAGGATCCTGTGCCGAAAGCTCCATGCCGGTGGAGGGGGAGACAGGAGTGCTTACTGCATAAAAAACACTCCAAGACTACATCTGTTCACCCAATGCTTTTGCAGCATTGGAAACATAACTGTCTTTTTAGATCTGATTTATCAGATTTGAGGGCCAGTGCAGGTGTTGTGTGTGTGTGTGTGTGTGTGTGTGTGTTTAACCAGAGTCATTTCATAAAATCTGAGAAGTCATACCGTTCAACATCCTACGATATCCTACTGGTAAACACAGTTTATTATTTTCTGGTTGGCAATGATGGATCTGTGTGTTTGTGGTCCAGTTAATACCTTCTGCCAAAACTGGACAGGGACTGTGAGGGATGTGCTCATGCTCTGTAAACACAATGATGCAATGCGCCAAAGTGCAAGCAAGCAGGTGCAAGATTGTGCGAGATGTGTAAAAGTGATGAGGCTTGCTGATGGGCAGGCCATCATTAAAGGTGAGTGATTTGACCTTCCCGGGGTGCCTGCTATTCCGCAGGGTGAGTCAGGGGGCAACAAGCTTGGTAATGATCACAGGTTGAAGTGCAATGACTTTAGATCCATGGCACTAGCTGTAATGATCTGTTACTTTGTCTTATCCTAAGCTGTTCCAGGATATAGTCGCAAGAAAGACTCACTCCTACAGTAAGCCATGGTAAAAGAAAATCACTTTAAAATTCTTTGAAGTGAATGTTTCTTTCCTATGGGCTTATTGAGGGAAAATATTTTTTTTCTCTCCCCCACTCCGTTTTTGAGGCAGAAAACACAAATTGGCCTCCACATTCTTGATCTGTAAGGGCTTCATAGCTCCATGGTGATGTATGCGTCAGTGGGGCTGATGCTGTTCATACATATAGGCACCCTGGCCAATGCGACATGCTATAATGAGCAGGGATGAGTTAAGCTGAGACAGATGAAGGCCCCTTACCCATCCCCATGTGCACCACAAACACGTCACAGCTTTTCCACTTGTATAGTGCTTGAAGCTAGTGCAGCCTCATCTTCACCAATAGTGTGCTATTGTGAGCAATGCATTTCCATCAGTCTCTCCATTTTTAAAGAGCCCATAGAGTGCAAAACCACATTTACCTTGTTATTGTTGAATTTAGGTAGCTTAAAGTAACCAACGGACCATACCGAAACTCCCAACACCACCTTCCGCCTCCTTCTATATGTAAATTTCAGGCTAGAATTTGCCAGGCTGAAAAAAAACAATCTGAAACTAGTGCTCGGTATAAGTAGACAGCGCAAAGCTACACCTCCTCCATTACATTGTCCAATACAAAGAGCTCTAGCTCTAGAATCTTTGGTCCAATCTAAATTATTTGGAACGGTCCAGCCCCCTGTTGCTTCGGCGGTAGGCTACAATCAAACTGTAGTCTATGTAATAGCTAGCAAACATTGAGAACGGCTAACAGCTCTAAGAAAAATAAGTGCATGTTGAATTCCTGTTTAACTGGAGAACATACGAAAAAAATGTCAGCATGCGCATGTAACGTTCCAGGATGTACTGGGCTGGGGTTTGCACTACCTTCCTCAAGAACCTCGCATTCAACGGGAGTAGTTGATTTTTATATACAACCACGAGATTGTTTGCTCTGGTCATTTCACCCCAGATTGTTTTGCCAACCTCGAGCTGTATCAATCCGGCTTTTCACGAACACTACGCCTGAAACCAGGATCTATTCCAACTATTCTCCAACTACAACCAATTCTGCTGGTAGGTAACCATGCTAGAATTCAGTGGTTTTTAGAAAAAGTTTACATAGAGTTTATATAGAATTATAGACTTGTATATACTGGTATTTCTATGGCCAGTTTGCCTACTTGATGCTACTTGGATATCCAGGTTATTGCGAAGCAAAAAAAAGTTGCTGCACACTCGGTCACTAAAGTGTTGGTAGGCTAGCAAGCATAACAACAGATACTAATGTTGCATTTCCACTAAGGCCCCGGGCCGCCCCCAGGCTTCACCCCGGTCTTAACACCTGTGCTTAGCCCCAGTGTTGCATTTCCATTACCAAGTTTTAACACCGGGATTTTAGGTGAACTTGGAATGTTTACTATACAAACGTAATAGCCTACGTTAATTTCCTGGTAAAGACGCATATTGCCGTCTATCATAGCATATCTTAACCTCAGACATTAGTGCTGAAACTAAAACGTAGCCTATGTATACATAATATTAAATGGCAAATGGTTCTGCATAACGCTGTCATAAAGGCCGACATCCTATTGCGTGTTTATTTAGCTCAGATAGTTAACCGATTTACTGCTGAGAAACAGACCTGCTGCTTGGGGAGCGATAAAACTGTTATCTGCATACAGTCTATATAGCCTACAGTTGGGGTCAGACTTGGATTGTTTTTGTAGCGGTAGCAGCACCTTCAAGCTAAATTTCCCCTTCACCTAAACAAGATTCACTGACCTATCCTTGTGCGTAATCTGCATACAGTCTGTATAGCCTACAGTTGAGGTCAGATGTAGTTGAATTTGTTTTTTAGTGGTAACGTTAAGAGTATCAGTGAAACTAGGGAGAAAAAAAAAGGCCAATAGGCCTCACAATGAACTAGCCAATCAGCGTTAGGGGGCGGGAAACTGGCCAAAGGGTGGGAAATACGAACATTTTTAATGATTATACATTTCTGAGCATGGAATAGACAGCCTAGAAATGCTCCTGGGTCTTTTTCAGCCGCACATATTTGCATATACAATTATTGAGGCTCAAAGAACATTTTATGATGGTCAAAAAATGTGTTCTATGGGCTCTTTAAGCGACTAAAAAGCCATGAAAAATGTGCACATTTTTACCATCACAACTAAGAGCTATAGCCTGTCTAACAATTTCAAAGCAGAACTAAAAAAGTAAGGGATGTTGAAGCTGACTGTGGATGTGCTGTAAACCATCTATGCATTCTTGTTTGCTAGCAGGTTCTATTTGATGTCATCCATACAGTATATGCCAGTTGGGTTCAAGACATCACATTCTGTTGGAACGTTTTGCAATGGTCCTCCAGAATGGTACAAATCTCACTGCTAAGCTTTGTGAACTGACTGAGTGCTCGACCACAGAAGGCTCTTTTTCTTTTATATTCCTGGCTGTGTGCTGAAAGCACGGTGCTGGCCTGCGAACAACTTACCTGAAGTGACAACAGAATAAACCCCTCTGTTGAGAACATGCCATGTAACAGCAAACAGGTGACAGGGGAAATCACTACAGTGACAGGCTAGGGCAGCAGGTTTTCCATTCACTGCTCCTGGACAGCAAATCAATTGGAAAGTGCTGATTAGTACGGCAGCCCAATCTTGAATGGCTTCAAGTAGACTAGAAGTCACAAAATCCAGCATCATTACACATGTGTCTCACCTAATATGGGAACAGAACACACCAAACGTGAACCACCAGGTTCCATTGCATCATCTTTCTTAGCCTTCATACGACTTACCAGTACATTGCTCAGGGCCCATGCAGGTATTAAATAGTTTTTAGAGATCAAGAGGCAGTGAGATAGACATTGATCTTTCACTTCTCACCTAACAGACACATATAAAAGACACAGCTTTTATACCCCAAGGCTCCAACCGCAGGCACATGGAGGGAGAAGTGCTGTTAAGGCACTTAAGAGTCTTAAGAAATCCCTATAATGTCTGCACATCAAATGTGTTTACACTTGATGTGACCATCCACAAGCCTCAGCAATGTTGTTTCACCTTTATAAAAAATTCATCAGTCAATACGTTTACTTTCCAAGTAGGAAAGAAGCATATATTGTTAAAGATAAATCAAATATAAATAGCCTTATAGATATATAAAATATTTCAATTTCATATCGTACTTATTTTTTAATATTGTATTAATGCAATGCAATGTATGTGAAACTACATTAAGATGTGTAAATTGGTTGATTGGTTGTCTTGTTGTCTTTTTTGATGTAGGATTTGTATTACCTTCACAACATTATTTTAACCTCTATGTTAAAAACACTAGGTCAGTGAAAGTTTAATCGCTAATAAATTCCATGCAATTTTTTCCCCAAAGAAACATGTTTCATATTCATTTATATTTTATGTCCATTGAACTAAATGCTTTTGAGATGCTTAAGTATCTGGACCAATGAAGAGCTTATGCATGTCCAAATACAAAGCATGGTTGTGCCCTGTTTCTTAATCTTCAGTGAAGGTACACTATGTCACACAATGAAGGTACACTATGTCACAATGTAGAAATCAACTAGTGGTTGTCAAAGTCAAAAGGGACAATTTCAACCCCTAACCCAAAGATAAAATTGTTAAAATGAAATATATTTTGTATTTGCTTATTTTTGATACATTTTTGATCAATTGAATACATTATATTTTAATGTTAAGGTCTAATTAATTTATTCCATTACCCCTTAATTAGAAATGAGGTGAATTCTAACACAGGTTGGTGCAGAGATAAAAACTGGAATGAATCATGTTAAATGGCTGCACACAGCCTTCCTGACTATAATTAGTACATCTATGCAACAGCAGAGACTTTTGTCCCACCATTATGCAGTGTGGCTCCATTTGATTGTTTTCAAAGCAAAGCCTGTTGTGCCCGTCTGAAGCATGGGATGTGTGTGCCTCTGATTCTTTGAAGAGCAGCTCAAGGGCATCAGATAATGTTATAGCCATTTATTCTGCAACAAAGAGTTTGTCTGCTATCAAAGGGAGGAATGATTGTGCCCTGTAAAAGTCATCTTCCCCTGGTGTCATCGGCCATGCTGAGGAGATCTTCAGTGTCCACACTGCCTAATGAAAATGAGCCTCTATTACACTGATGGAAAAAGTCATCAGGAAGATGTCAATAACAATGATGGTATAACAGTGATGCATGCTTCCGTGCTGGCCAGAGAAATGCCAGAAGACCGGAGTGATGTGTCCGAGTAGGAGATATCGCTGTCATTTGTTTTCCGCCAGGAAATATGCCAGAATTAGGACACACACGTGCACACAGAGAGGGCTCCTCTTATCTTTATATGCCTATTAGAAGAGTCACTGTTACGAATTCCATTTATCCAGCAGGGTAAGTTTTAAGGGCTTGGATGAGCAATAATATGCAATCCAGTAGTCTTCTACCCCCCCCCCCCCCCCCCCCCCCAGTCCCCTTGGGCAGACAGAAGTAATAAGAGCTGGCCGGGCCTCTCTCTCTGGCCGCACTCTGACTCCAGAGACTTCATCAGATGGATTAAAAACCCACCAAGAGGCCCCTCAGAGACTGGCACATCACAGTCAAACCTCTCAATAAATCAGCCTCCACAACACAGGCGAGGCTGTGTGGATAGTGATGGCTTTAAGGTATATATTCATCTACTGCCCACTTCATGGAAACTTTTTAAAGAAATTAGGTTATACTTCGTTCATCCCGAAGGAAAGGAAACGGCAAGAAAGTTTATTAGCTCATTGGTAACACTAGAAAAGAAACACATTTTAATGTTACTCTAAGTTTCAAATGTGTTAGTCTTATATGATAAGATCTTTTCCAATATCCAATATCTTTCTATAAATATCCATGTACAGAAACATTCAAGTTTTTTTGTATTTTTTATTATAGTTCTGGCTAATAAAATCACAGTTTTGTTCTTTGATGTACTGTTAGAACAAATCATATCAGATCAGACAAATGAATCCAACTGCAACTGTACCAAAATACATTTGATGTAAAATTGAATTAAAATAACTTGGTTTTGAAAAATATATCTTAATATAAATATTAACAGACAAAACCAATTTCCCTGTTATACAAAGAACCTTCTAAAATTTTGTGTTAAAGTAAAAAAAAAAACAGTGGGTATATGAGGCTGTTACGTAAGAAACCCAGATACTCTCTAAAACCACCAGCCATTCCCACAAGTAATAAAAATACAGCTATCTATCCATCTCTGGCTGCCTTGGAAATTTAAACAAAGCATAAACAGCTCCTGCCTCCACTTTCTTTGAATTTGAAGCTGCTGGTTGGCCAGAGTAAATCTCCCTTGTGGATGTGCAGCCATGTGTAATTATACTACTACAGGTCTGTGCATTGGTTCCCTTCCAGCCTATTGAAATCCCTTTAGGAGAGCCAATGACTGACACCGAACAATAAAGTGGTAACATGGACAACATCCAATGGCACTATGGACCAATTTGGTGAATAGTGCTCAATTCTGTTCAAGATGATACACATGCATACTCTAAGGAGGCTTTTTAGCTCTCCAGGAAAGAAGGTACTGTTCTGCTGAAGGTAAGGCCAGTTGATTTTTCAGCTTTTCTAATTGGGGCCTTTTGTCCCCACACTCTCTAGTTAGCTCTGTGATTATAATTATACATAACATTTTTTACTTGGAGGAAAGCCATTTGTCCTAATAATTTATCATTTGCAACGCTCTGATGAATAGCGTTGACAGACTATCCAAAAACACCTCACCATTCAAGCCACGTCTATATAGCAGGTGTTTTCAGGTCCATTGTTTTCCATGACTCTCCGCCATTGTTCACCTGTGCTGCTTAAAAGCCTGATGAGAGCCAATGCACATAGGAAAGCAAACGCCTGCTCCAGTGGATGGTCTAAAAAGTGTATTGTGTTAATTGCTGTGCGCCTGGTTGCTTAACAGTGTATCTACATGCCCAGTGGATTTTATGTGGTTAAGTGTCCTACTGAAAATGTGAAATGTATTTATTTTTTTCTTACACAATAGGTGGCGCTACACCCTATAGACTTGCTATGCAGCCACTTGAGCCCAATGCACAGCTAGCATTTCATCTGCCGGGGCACTATAATTCCAAATTTGTTACATTTTGTTTGTCAACAGGAAGCACTACAGTGTGTTTGATGAGACCTCAAGACCACTCAGGTCTGGTCGGCTTAGATGCTCTGGTTCTCAAGTTTTTCCTTCAGGTCATTCCTGAAGTAAGAGCAGCCTTGTTTTCTTACAATATTTGTTTTTTTAATCTTAGAGTACACAAAAGAACTGGAAGAGTGCCAATGTATAAAATCTATGATACTTTATTTTAGAAAAATCTTGCAGTCTTATACATTTGACCAGCTCTGAGCTAACGCATCAATATCACCTCGAAACCAAAAGAGAAGCAAAATCAGAAATGAAATACAACATCTTTTATTTCACCCTGATTCCCTCAGTGTTGACATTAATGTGGGAAATCAATCGAACATTTAAAATGCCACTTAACATTGAGAAATAATGAAATTTTGTTACGTAGACTTGGACATTAGCACATTTTTCAATGTGACACTGAAAGCCTACCATTTAGATGGGATATCAGTCACACATTACCACTCTAATCTTTATCAATAAAAACTATCAGATGAATACAGTAATCCTGAAATTCCATTTCTTTTAAGGAATACTTGTAGTCCTTTATATACATGTTTATTATTGATGTCACGGTTCACTAAAACTTTGTAGAATATACAAAGCAATATTTTATGCAGAAGCAACACTTTTTGGCAAAAGCCCTGAAGTAAGTAACATTCTTTTTCCCAATGAACAAAGTCACGCTTCTCAAGATGCATAATTCTAAGAGTCTAATGATTAAACTTTTGATGCCTACAGTGAAGGCAATTGGGATGGGATGACACCCAAACATGGTTTAAATGAAAATCAATCAGTGCCGTGTTTTCTAGAAAGAATGGGAAAACAGTAGGCATAAAAGATTACAACAAAAACATGCAGTATGGTAAATGGGTACAGAGAACAAATGACCAAATAAGAAGGATCTCTGTGAGGGTAGGAGACACTGCCATTTACAGACAATTAGATCAAAAATCACAGGCCCTTTCAAATCACATTTTGATGCAAAGCAACATTAAAAGCATTTCATTTTTGTTTTGCCAGTGTGCTCACCACTATATACATATTTTATACAAAGATTTAAATTATACAGTTCCGGTTGGTAAATCCCATTGCTATCATTTAGTGAACAAATTAAAAGAATGAGATATCACTGCACTACAACCTGATAGTGTTGCTGAAATGTGTAAAGCATGTGTTATGTACATTCTGTCAGCTGCACTTTACAAATGATCATATCTACTGGGTTATGCACATATATTGTTCTGATATTAAACACAACATAACTATTATGAAAAAATAATCTTCACAATTTTAAGCTGATGCAAGTCTGCAATCCTCGTCGCTATACAGAAAGCAGAAACCCCAAACACCAAATGTGAATGCCCAGGTATTTTTTATCAAGAAATGTTTGTGTTCAATTTGTAATTTACTAACAATTGCTTTCAAAAGTGGGACAAAGATGAAAACCAAACCATGGCAATGTAACATTCTAAAAGCCATGCAGGGAGCACATCGGGTGACTTGATTCGCGTATCCCAGATCAGAGGTAAACAATTTGGGCATGATGTTCCAAAAGTGTTGAAACACTGACATCCTTATGGCACTGGGAGAGAGAGAAAGAGTCCACAGTGCTCTTGCTCAGGGAGCCTAATAATGGTCTCAACACTGGGTGGTACACCGTGGGACAGAAAATTCACCCTGCTCCAATAGGTTTCAGTTTGTTGTACTGTCTCTCCATAAAGGAACATATTTTGAATGCTAACAATTTCTACATTCACCTTTTATACTTGAATGTTAGTCAAGTTTACTTTTTTTGTTATTCATAAGTATAATCTGTAACAAAATAACATTTATGTGCCTTTGCTCAGACACAGATATATACTGTACATATTTCCCATGTAAATAGTCTGAAATGGTGCGTGACTCGCAGTCTGTAGGCAGGTGAAGTTATACTCGGGTGGTGGAGTGTCCGTGGGGGATGCTGCTGTTGTTCTGGGAGCTGAAGGGGCTGTAGGGGTGCAGCGGCTGCATTGCTGCCAGCGAGTTGGGGATCATGGTGATGGTTTTGGGCGTCATTAGCGGCACGTCGTCCGGGGAGCGGCGCAGCGTGAGCGTATAGTCGGGTGGGCAGGTGAGCCGGAGCGTATCATGCGCCTGCAGAGACTCGCACTCATGCTCGTGCTCCAGCTGCTTCATCTGCAGGGACATGAGCTCCTCGTTCTGGAGGTGCGCGATATCATTGCTCAGGTTCCTTGGAGTGCTCAGCCGCCGGCTGGACTCGTGCCGGTGCTTGTCCTTCTTGTAGTAGAGCGCTGCGAAGGCCAGGATGTTCAAAAATAGCAGGGAGGCACCCACAGCGATAGTCACGCTCAGCTCCGTGGAATAATCCCGTCTGGTCTCCATGATTACGCTGGTCTCCTCCTTGTCTGGAATTTGCTGCTCGGTGACTTCCTTGTTGTTTGTGTTGGGGGTGGTGGGGTGCCGTGTGGTGGAGGGCCATAACTTCCCAGACAGACGTTTGGTGTATGAAAAGGGTGTGGTGTCCTGAGGAGGGATCTTGGTGGTGGTGGACACATACTGGAAGAGTTCGTTTATATTGTGCAAATGTGGCACAAGTTCCAACCAGAAGGCAACTTTGGTGGCCCGGTAGTGATCTCTGACACGGGGTTTAAGTCCAATGTGCAGATACAGCTGGTCCTTGGGGTTATACTTTGACCAGGCAACCTCTTCAAAACGGTTGGGTTTGGTGTGGATGAATTTTGTGTCCTGGGGTACAGGCTGATTAGGGTCTCTACAAATGAAAAACACATAGAAAAAAAGGAATGCATGGAATAGGAATAGGAATTATGAAATTCCAATCTACATATAAAGTATTTTCTCTTATTTTCTCTTAGTTAAGTAACTAACAAGTTAAATAACTTAAGCTTGCATGAATAATATACAACTACTTATTGACACACGATTAAAACAAATGCAATATTTCTAAAAAGCATAATTATATTAGAAATTTAAATGAAATTAATTCACATTAAATACATTAAATAAACACTCATTTCATCATCATCATCTACATACAGAGCAAACACACTTACCCTGTCTTGGCAAAATTAGTCCAGTAGGTCATCACCACAGCACTTAGCATGACATCATTCTTGGAGAAGTTGCAATTGAAAAGGTCAGTGGGTCCGATCATGGGGATGCCAAATACATACGGCACCTCGTCCCCATGTGCTGAGTCTGCCCAGCTGGGCTTCATGTCGCTCTGGCAGTGATGGTAGAAGGCATAGAAGTATGTGGGGGAGCCATACTGGGCATGCAGGTCTGCCGTCGCCACAGCTGGCGCCACCCACTGGTGGTCGGTGAAAAGCGCCACAAGGGTTTTCCTGCGCGTCTCAGGGTTCTCCTTGTCAGCCCAATCTGTGTACATGAACTTGATGGTTTCCCGTAGTGTGTACTTGGCCTCTGGATAGCCGTACAAGTGATCAACGAAATCCACCACGGCAAAATCAAACTCGTTCCCAGGCACTCCGTCCTCGCTGTCAACCACGCCATCTACGAACTTAAAGCCCTCTCCTTGATTCACCCCCAGCATGATGTCATAATTCAGGAACTCCCCCTGTTCCATTAAGATCTGTGGATCATCCGGGATCACATCCCCATCAATAACAGGCCCAAAGGCAATGTGGTACTTAGCGGGGGTGACGCTCTGTTCAATCAACTCCTTGTAGTTTTTGTTTTGGAGGCACTCAACCAGTTCAACGGTGTCCACCATGTTGCAGCCAACCTTCTCAGCCAGCATCCGTGTATATTTGGCAGGCTGGTAATTCACAGCCCAGCTTGACAGAGCAGTGCCGCTCTGAATAATAGCCTTTTGAAAAAGATCTGTGAAAAGGAGAGAGGATTTAAAACAGACACACAGCTTAAAAAAAGCAGGTTTTAATATTTAGCCTATGTCTAAAAAAAGAGAGAAAAACAATTATTTTAACTAATTATGACGGATTTGTACCTTCTGAGTAGTGTGAGAGTGTCAAGAGGCTGACACAGGAGGCCCCTGCTCCAGATCCAAATATTGTCACTCTCTTTGGATCCCCGTTGAAAGCTTGAATGTTTTCCTTTATCCATCTGAGTGCCTGGATCTGATCAAGTAAGCCATAGTTTCCTTTCGCAGCTTGATCACCTGTGCTAAGGAACCCTGCAAGAAATACAAAACATGAATTATGAGTGGAATTGCACACTGCATACAGAATTAATATTTAGCCCTCTTAGGGGTCAACACTGAACACTATTTGGCACTAAGATGGTACCCAGTTAGATATAGTGTAAGTAAAGGTGTCACCATCCCATCCAGTCAACAATCTAACACAAAGGATAATATATGCACTATCAAACATCACTTTTATTGGTGTACACAATTTATTTGATGTTATTTCAAGGTGAAGAACTGCTTTAAAATGGGGATAATGATTCAACGGTGATCCAGTCATTAATAATGATTTTGTGGGAGTCTGGACAAAAGCATTTAAATGGTTTGATATTTAATGTGACAGTATCTCATGGCAACAGAGCTCTGATCTAAGTCCATTCATCTCCTCCTATAACTGTCATCTTGCCTTTGCTGAGCTGAACACATAAAAGTTTCCATTTTGCCTGATTCTAACTGATGGGGATGTCCTTGCATTGATAGCGATCCAATAGAATTTGCACACAAGAAGACGTGTTCCATTTCCTTTTCTACAGACACACTAAATACACCAGAATGATTCTTATTATTCACCTCATATAAAACAGCTGCTAAGACAAACATTACAGACTCGCAAAAATAAATATTAAGAATTTCATATATACATCATATATTTCATATGTTTCTGATATTCATTGCTACAAACACTGGAAAACAAGTACATAATGTTTCACAAAATAACAGATTACTATAATTGTCCATTCTCACTTGCAGTGTTACATTATAGTAAACAGTATGAAAACATGAGAAAATTTGAGGTGCAGAACAAATGTGTGAGCTTTTTCTACAGCCTAGTTTCCTGGATTAAAGCCAGAAACAGAAGTGACTGCTGCTTTGGCTTCACATGGCCATCAGCAGGCCATCTTTCTTCAGATGGTCTCACTACAGCATCACTGTAATCTAGTCTAAAGTCATACTTGCATACATATTTACACAAAATAGTGGAAATAGAACTTATAAACTGATTTAATATGCCATCCAACACTTGACAAATTGATTATTTAAAGGTTATTAGTATGCCTTTTATTTGATTAATAACTGAGGATTATACATTGATTTTGCTAAATTTTATTATCTGTGAAGTTACTGTAATGTATGGGTGATGGGCTGGAAGTGTTTCTTCATTATTCTACTTTGTCATGAAATCACGATCTGCTTCTGAATGAATAGGTCATGTTTACTAAACTGAGGTTATTACACAGATGAGATGAGTACAATCCTGATCTTTTCTAGTTTGCAAAAAAAACACTGGCCTGATTTATACACAGTGTGGCTTATATTCAGAAAAAATACTGTACATTTAGTACTTTACTGTTGATTGTTTATTTTACCTGTCTATTTGAGAGGTATTAGCTTCATTCTAAAAACACCAACATCTCACTTAACGTCTTTAACAGCTAACTGGGAATACTGAGAACTGACTGAGAATTGAAAACACTCTCTTTTGTTTTTTTCCCTCTAAATGTAAGATCTATAACAGAGAAATCCCCTTAAGTGTTCTAGGAGAGAGAGAGCAGACACTGTCAGAGTGACATGTTCTTCAGGAGAGAGGAACTAAAGCTCCACAGATAGGTCAGTAGAGGTTTAATGCAGGCACTGAAATAAAGAGCACGCTATGCAACTTGCAACACACAGACACGTGGCAGCACATATATTAAACTCAGTAGATATTATTTCAATAAACATAAAAACACAAGGAAGGTTCATATCTCAAGTAGAATTTGGGTTCAAGGTAAGACATTCATTGTCATTCATAAATTATTTTAAAAAATGCAATGCAGTGTGTCTCAAGTCTTAAAAGTAATCAGGAAAAAGCCATCAGTCAAATGACTTTACAAATGAATTACACTTGAATTATACAAATCATTCACACTATCCAAGATGGATAAATACCTATATTGTAGTAGAGCTCATAAGTCCAATTCAAATAAAGTTTGACTGTATCCTGCTAGATGGCTAGGCACAAAATGTAACCTGCTAAATAAAGCTCTGTGATTCCCTTGTAATTGTAATGACACTTTATTCAAGCTGTGAATTGTTAGGCTATCATTGTGTTACTGTCCAAGTATTATTTATCACCTTGACAGGGATCTCAATGACAATGGAAGTCAGTGTTCGTTTTTTTTTTATATATATATATATAATCTCACTGTGTAATTAAACTGAAAAACCTTTATTTCAGCCAAAATGCACACAAGGGAGCAGAGGAAAGATGGTGAGACCACTGTTCCTCAGTCAGAGAGAGACCTGTCCTGCCCACATTACTGAAGGGTGAGGAAAAATGCCAGCAAAGGTCTAATTGACACAGACCCATAAGCGCGCATATCAGGAGTCCCCTGCTACGTTGGACTGTTTGATCTGACCAATTTTGCCAATCAAGTGAATGGTCTTCCATGCCTGAGCACATTGATAATTCCAGCCCAGCAGCAGCAAGCACCCAAATAAAATGAGCTCTCAGTGACCTTCACCTATGGAGAATAAATCACCTGACTCCAACCCAGCCTTTGATAAAGGTTAATTGAAATCTTCTCCTGTGATGTAGGACTTTCACTATGCAATTTATTCCCGAGTCATAAACACAGCTAGTTTTTGCCAGGCTCTAATGAGGCATTGACCCATGCCACCCAGGGCCTCGAAAGAGTAGCCCAGCTGATTTAAGGCCGCTATCTTGGGCTTTTCTTCAAGGAATCAAAATGATACTCTAAGCATCCCTCCCATGTTGAGATGGTTACAACTATCAAGAGTGAGCCTTGCCCCAGAGCATAGGTGGTGCCAGTAATTCCACCAATGCGAGGTTTTTCTAATCAAAGCATAAAATGACGAACAACATTCAAGGAGGATATAGCAGCCATTTCCTGCTTCCATACTAATATGACTAGCATGCCTCAGGATGTCTATTGGCCAGGCTGATAAGTTGTGATTTGTGCTTAAGGTGTGTTTTTTTAATGATTTTTGATGGTATCTTAAACCAGCTTAAAGAGTTAAATTCAACTATAGTACCAGCAAAGTATTTTATATAGCTGGAATTCATTTTTACACAGGGAGTTTGACTATTGCAAGCACTATGTCTGGTGGCCTTTTTTTGGATTTTGATTCCTGGCACACCAAAACACTGGGTCATGTACAACTAAGTGGGCATGTAGATTTACTTAGTGCATAAGCTGTTTTGCAAAAGACAAAAGACAATTCTCACATAATAACTCGAAAATGGCAGTGGAAAATGTGCAAGGAGCAACATCAAACAAGACCTCAACCATCAAACACCTCTACCACAAGAATGCACAAATTGTATGCATTTTTTGTCAGATATATCTCTATGCTATATCTCTCACACACACCTCCACCACCTTCAGGCACACATGTTCATACAACCTTACACACAGATGAATGTATGCAAGCGCACAGGCTGCACAGCCAAATGGTGTCATGCCTACAGGTAAACACATAGAGTAGTTGGGGAGACAGAATGAGATGAAGCAGACACTAACCCAGGGAGCAGCAGGGCACCTCAACCATGGATGTGGTCATGGAAGAGCAGTGCTAAACCTCACCCCTAGTGGTCAGGGATTGAACAACTGAGCAACCTGCCCTAACCAGTAGGCCAAGACTAGTAGTGCCATATGTATGTTTAAATGTATTTCTCATGAAGCCAAGAAACTAGAAGTTGACAGAGTTAGTTAATAGTTAATTAACATATTTTCTAAAAAATAAAATGTGCCTCCCATTTCGAAAGCTGTGGATTTAGATAATAAATGTAAAGAGTTAATCAATACCTATTAATATTCATTCATCCCTGGCTTTTATCCGCTTTTTTTGTATTAGCTTCTCTGTTTCAACATTTCCACCTTTAAGGACTTAGAAGATTAGAGACATGAACTTTAACATGGACTTCTCTGTAGCCATGAAAGGTCAAAGCTGGGCTTTTATTCATTTATGGCTTTCATGCAGCACTCGTTCATCAACTCCATTCGTTTATTCCTTTCTTTGCCAATCATCTTCTTTTACCCAAAACTGTCAGAGGATATTTACTGAAAGAGTCCAAATGGTAAGATCACAAGACTTGGTTGCTACTAATTTCTCATCTCTGAGTGCTACACTAAGTAAGTGTATAACAGGTTTTAAATACTGTAGGAAAGACACAGATTTTCCTGCCAAAGAATGCTTCTCTAACAGCCTTACAGTATTCTTATTTTAACCGAGAAACCATAAGAGACAGACATAAAGATAAAACATAAATAGTCAGAATTCAATTGATATGGATTTTGAATTTCCAACACTTTGCCAACGCTTTGTATTTTACAGACAATGTAGTCTTATAATATCCATTGCTATTCCATTTCAGTACACCTACTGGACAACACAAACCTTAGTTGTTGTTGTTCATTTTTCCAAACATATTACACGCTTTATAAATAACAGCACAAAATCCCTCATCTCCTGTTGTGGAGTGTTCAAATAGTCCTGTGCTTTTTGTTACTGAAATAAGGTACAAGGGTGACAAGGATGATGGCAACAGATGCTTACATAAAAATGAAATAACTTAACAAATGCCCCTGATACAACTACCCAAATACAACTTTCACAAACAAGAACAGTACAGTCTAGTCCACTTATGAATTCAACATTTGCAGCCCACAGGTGCTTCTTTACCCCACCTACAAATTGCACTTTGGGTAAAAGCACTAGCATCTTAAATTGAAGGCATCTATATCATTAAAGAAGTTGTAGTTGGCTCTCTTTTTTTTTTCGAAATTGTCTCCTTTGGTGTGTAGTTAATACTGTTACAGCTGTAGATATATCTTATTAGTGCTAATTGCTGGTAAAAACACTGTAAAATTGGAGAGGATTCTACAATGAGGTGCTACAATCAAAAACTGAATTGCCATCTTGCCGTAAATGCACAGCAGTCAATTAAGGATAAGGTTCTATTTGATGGCATAGGATAGATAGATAGATATAGATAGCAAAGGATATTTTCCAGTTTACATACGTAGTGAGCTACTCTGAACAGCATGGTAAACATCCCAATTTTTTATGCCTTATAATCACTGCAATGAAGGAAAAAAAACCTTTTGATAGACCCTTTTGTCATGCAACTCGAATGCTACCAATGTTCTTGCTAAGGAATACTGAGGCGAGAAGGGCGGGGGGGTTTGTTCTCTCAAAGTCGGTAATCAGTGTGACGCTTAAGTGTTTCAGCCTTGTTTGAATTAGCGTCAACATGAGGCCCTTACATGAGGCTCAAGCCATTTCACTAACACATTTCAGTTGAGCTTAGCCAGAGTTAACACCAGCCAGGCTTACTCAATTCGGTTTTATGCATGTGCACGTTATACAGTATGAAGCCCACAACATGCAAACTTAAAAAACACCATCATGTGCAGACAATAAGTTTCATGCTACTAAGAAGTGTTGTTACAGCCCACATGCACAACTCCTCCTCACACTGTAACTTCATACTTGACCTGCATACTTGATTGATGCATGAACCTGTATATGACTTATACAGACTTATCCTTGCACTGATGCTGTAATTTTACATATGCACATATTTATTGCTGGTCAATAGACTTTTAACCTTGCACTATTGCTCTACTGGACTCATTTGCACAACTACCTTGACACACACCCCATACTGTACCTCAGTACATTCAAGCGCATCTCTACCCATAGTATTTGTATTTTATTGTTATGTTTAGTAACTGTAGTATATGTTGTGTGTGATTTTTTTAAGCTGCTGGGACCTTGAATTTCCCCTTGGGGATCAATAAAGTATCTATCTATCTATCTATCTATCTATAGGTGTTATTCCAACCAGATGTGTTAATGTTGGGCCTACAGTTGATGGTTCTGTACCAGTTTATAATGATATGAGCTAAATGGCATGACATTTCATATATATACACATACATACATTTCACATACAAGCTCTAGGCTATTTGGTTCAAATGTTAGATATTTGCAACAGTGTTTTCTCTTCATGATATAAATATTTCCACTGGTAGTGCGGTTTGAACCCCTCATTTTGTTTTCTTATAGGTTGAGCTGGTGTGACCCAGGCTTTGCTAGCATCCAGTTAATTGAAGCCAGGTGGTCAGTGAAGGACATTGGTTTAGTATGCGTGATGTCATCTGACTTTCACAAAAGTTAGTTACAAAAAATGGACTATGAGCAGTTTGTCCACATTCTCCAGATTCTTAAGCCTGTTTAGATTCTCGACATACACACTGTATCAGTACTCGCAATGTTAGTTTCACAGACATTATTTTTTTTTTTCCTTTTCATGTAGAATATTGAGGCTGACACTGGATGACAATGACCAAACTCTCACACTGACAGAAAGGAATGAAGATCAAAGGAAAGTTCTCACCTAAAACTCCAAGTCTGTAGTTGATGGTGACTACAATGACATTTCCATAGCTTGCCAGGATGCTGCCATCAATCATATTTCCAGTTCCTTCTATATACGATCCACCATGGATGTACACCATAACTGGCTTCAGCCCATTTTCGTCATGAATATCTGCAAACAAAGAAAACATGAACTGAATTGACAACATCAATACAGGATCAATGTTTTATCCAAGTATATTTTATTTTTCATTGCATTCCATTAGTTATAATATTTTTAGATTACTAAAATAAGCTGTTTCATTTTTAGAGGGTCACAAGCTTCAGTACATGTTGCAAGGCACCAGTGCTCATCTATATGCTAATTTATCCCAAAAAGAAAAAAGGGCTATTGAACGGGCTATTCAATACGATTAAGCCTGAACTTAATAAAATGCGCTAAGTGGAGACAAAAAATGGGGTGAAGTTGGGGTTGAAATGTGTATTCTCTCAGAGCAAAAAAAAAAAAACATTAAAAAGAAATACTTCAACCTTGCTGCTTCAAATGGCACCATTTCACCCAAGTTTTGAATATTCAAGGACAGCAGAGTATGATGTTTACAGTTTAACATGAAAGACAGCTTCCCCTGGGCCTCATAGATTCTTCCTGATTAATACACAATAAGAAAATTCCCCTCTTACTGTCTCTGCAAAGACCCTGATAAAGCAAACCTTTAGGAGCTAATTGCACTTTTTGTCTGCGAGAAGAAATAACCAGACATTAAATGAAAATTATAAATGGCTTTAGAGCAGCATTTAATGCTTGCGTGAACATAATGTGAAAAAACTATGCCCATTCAAAAGAGCGCATTCTGCTAGTGAAACAGTGTGTGGTTACATGGTTTCATAGCACTCTTGAAACAATCACTTGTGTGCACACTAGAATCCTAAGAGCAATATGACTCCACAAACACTGCTGATCTGCTTTTAACTTGTGGTGAGAATATCTATCGGTAGCTAATGCTTCCCTTGATTCCGTTGGTGTGATGTTTGTGAGGAGTAAAAAGCCTGCTCTTGGCAATTGACTTCAGTGTAAATAGCTCCACTCTGCCCTCCATATTGCTGAGAGGTATTAGAAACCACAACCCACAAAAACCTGACTTAAACACTTCTACTGTGTGATTTAATAATATGTCCCATGACAAAATGAATGATATGAGTCATTCCTGAAATCTTAAAACAGCCTTGGGTTGTTTATGTTTAAGTAAAATGCCACTACCATATTGGAAGTCACTGATCTGAGACCTGTGAATTGAAAGCATGAAGCATGCTGCTACAACATATAAAGATGAAAGAAAGAAAGAAAGAAATGTAAGGCATAGGATTTGTAAAGTGCATTTTCATTAGGTATCAGGTATTAATTCCATAGGCATTAGTTCCTGTAGGCATCCTTGGCATATTATTATCCTAGGCATCCATATTATTGATGATGACCAATTTCCTGATTTAAAGGCCTTAAAGATTACAGATTAATTGGTAAACACAATAATCAAACTGAGCTAAATACAACTTACTGTAGCTAACTTAGATAAAACTTAGATAACTGGTAGCCAAATTTGAGTATAGAGGCACATGGTGTGTGTGTGTGTGTGTGTGTGTGTGTGTGTGTATTTTATCTATAGAGGCCTACTGGATGACCTAAAACACCAGGAGTTTTAGTGAACAAAATAGACACACTCCAGTGCTGGCCAGTCACCTCTTCAAATTTGTCATAACAATACAACAAAGCCGTCTTGCCTCTGTGAGAGGACCCGGCACGCTCAAGCCCACAGATGATAATCTTTCCAAACAGATAATATCCTTCTTCCTCCCTTCTACTGGCAGTGACAGATGGAATTGAGTCGCCAGGGTTGAGGATTCACAGGCTAGGCAAGCTTAAGTGTATTAATGCTAGCCCTTGTTTATGCATGCCACCAGGTCTATCTTTAATAAGCTTTGTTACTTATTGCCCAAAGAGCTATACAGCTGGGCCCAGCATTTGGTTGAGCAGAATTTGGAGTCCTGACCAATTGCGTGGATTCTATCCACCCCCAGACTCATGGGCTTTTACAGCAAACGTTACTGGCTAAAATTCAGCTGCTGGCTGTCTGCATGTTCTTGTCTTTGGCCAGTAGCATGGCATTGGCTGAACACCAATACACTAGATCTGCAACAGTTGTACCATATTGCCCATTTACACCCGCAAGTCATTTATGTATCTGAATATAAGTATTTGATTATAAATAGAAGCATAAAGGTATGACTAAACAATCTGCCATGTGATATTTTAACTTCTTTGCCCTACACTTACTTCCTTGTCCTTGCTCTTCAGTGTCCTATGTTAATATGTAAAGTGCCACAAGATAATTCTATTGTAAATGGCTTTGTATAAACTGAAATTAAACTAAATAATTACTTTGGTATTCTAGGCATTATAAGATATTCCTTTTGTTGGATTGTTGGATTGGATTAAATTGACCCTATAACCATTGTTGTTGCTTGTCATACAATAACACACATACAGTGCATTTATCTAAACGTTGCTACTTATTGTTTACTAACAAAGATAATAGTTTCAAATATTTGGGTATTTACAACATTAAGGATATAGTTTGGTTTTTAACACTTTGAGCCCCTTTCACAGGTTGTCTAAAATGCAATAAGGTGGTTGACACCGAAATTCTTATACAATTGCTCCTGTCTTGGCTATTTGGTAAATGTAGAATCGCCTCTGCCTGCTTCAAAATGGCTAGCAATGGGCATTTATTTGGTTTCTATCCTTAAAACACTGGTTTTAAAAAAGTGCTACTCTCCGAGTGGTTAGTGGTGTTTGCTGATGTTCCAACCCAAGTATCATAGCGAAATACAGTTTCTGTCATGTTTTATTTGCCATTTTGTAAGTCCCATAGATTTTTATTAGAAGACTCTTTGCTCTTTAATATAAACAAAGCATAATAAAACATAATAAGACAGAAGCTTAATTTCACTGTGTTACATGTTTTGGAACATAAGTGAACACTACTCAGCACTCGGTGAGTAGCACTTTTTTAAAACTAGTGTTTTAATGATAGAAACAACACATTTCATCATGCTAGCCATTGCTAGCCATTTTGAAGCAGACAGAGGCGATTCTACATTTCCCAAATAGTCGAGACAGGAGCAATCGTCAACATTTCGGTGTAAACCACTTTATTGCATTTTATGAAACCTGTGAAAGGGGTTCAAAATGTTAAAAACTGAACTATACCTTTAACTGTATGATGCAAACAACTACTTGACAGCATTTAAGACAAATAATATTGTACTAAGACTGTCTATACAGTTGGGAAAGCTGCAACCTAAATTAGGTTATTATTAGAACTACCGCCTACTCAAACTAAACAAGCATCTCATCGCTTCTCTCTCTCCTTCTCTTCTTAACTGGCTACACCATACGTTACCGAATGGGTCAGTCAAAGTCGCATCTACCGTAACTTTAACAGTTAACATTAGCTTAAGATGTAGGCTACTTAATCAAACTGGCTGCATCTGATGCGGCAGAGCAGCGAACATTAAAAAACAGTCTTCTAATTGACGGCTTGTCTTGCCAGTTTAGCGTTATAGTAAGAATATCTGATCGGATAACCTGTTTCAATCGGCTAACAACACATTTAATCATGCTAGCCATTGCTAGCCATTTTGCAGCAGACAGGCGATTCTACATTTCCCAAATAGCCGAGACAGGAGCAATCGTCAACATTTCGGTGTAAACCACTTTATTGCATTTTATGAAACCTGTGAAAGGGGTTCAAAATGTTAAAAACTGAACTATACCTTTAACTGTATGATGCAAAACACTACTTGACAGCATTTAAGACAAATAATATTGTACTAAGACTGTCCATACAGTTGGGAAAGCTGCATTCCCATCTGGGATTTGGTTGGTAATCCAAGTGGTATCCCTAAATTGACAGTGTTGCAGTGTTTGTTAGCCCTCAATATGTTGCTACACAGTTAGTAAAATCAATACTTTTATGAGTGGTTACATCTGTCATCTACATTTAAAGAGAGGTTCCAGTCACAGAAAGCTTTTCTTTTTGAAAACTGACCAGAATGGAGATTTCAGTAAACACCAGCTTCAGAGACTTGTAGGGTTGAGTGGGGAAAAGGACATTTTGTATCGTGACTGTGTTTCGGGCCCTGTCTGGTTTTGAGATAACTGTCTGGCTACCTATTTTCTTTGATATGTTTTTGCAGCCATCCCAGAGAAAAAAATATCAGTTTTAATAACTCATTTCTATTCAATTATATCTTTGCAGGCCTATTTACAACAGAATTGGCTTGTGGTTCTCTACAGACACTGATAAGGATGACATGGATGATTACGGTGTATGTGGGCAGAGGAAGCAAATGTTAGGCAAGTCTAGGTAATTCACTCACTCTTTTCAGATCATACGTGTATATATATATATATGTGTGTGTGTGTATAAAGGGGGGAGATAGGTAGACAGAGGTAGAGGTAGAGAGAGAGAGAGAACAAGCTACATGATGAAAGGTCTGTGGCAGCACTGGCTATAGCAGCTGATGCATGCAACTTAATTCTGCTGCATACATACATTACAAACACAATAAATATCCAGATCCATGTGTACAAGACCTTGGACAAGGTTTACAATACTGTAGACTTGATTTCTGAACTTGGGATTGCACAGATTCAACATTTCTTCCACAAAACAGGTCGAATTTGATTCTTAATCTGATAAATGCAGTGTAATTGTTCGAGTTAGCAAAGTAGGCCGTTTTTTCTATGCCTTTTTTTGCACTTGTTTTATACCAAAGAAATAAGAACTAGGGTTGTGCCGATGGACGATGTCATCGTTCATCGTGATGGATGACCCATCATCACGATGGAGAACCACCATCGTGATGCCACGCCCACCACCCTATCAGACACATAGTAGGCCTAGCTAGACTTAAACTTTGTGAGGAGCTCTGTTGCAGACTGCTCTGTAAACTAAGTTAGGGGTGTTAACAGTGACTGTATAACCGATGGTTGGCCTATAAACGTTAAACGATCAAAATGAATTGAAATTAATAAACCAATAAAAACATTTGGCGTCGTTCGAGAGCTTACATTTGGGGAAAGTTCCGCTAAAGTCTACAGGCTACAGTAAAGACGACTGCGTGATGAGTAGCCTATGTGGGACCAAAGAAAATGACACAGATGCTCTGGTATTGTTTTGGCTATTGGTCTTATCGTGTTAGTGTATTGGGGAATGTTCCGCGTTGGACTACATTTCAGGATCTTCAATGGTGACATTTAAGGTAAAGATAATCAACGTCTTGCTTTATTAGGTTATTATTAGAACTACCGCCTACTCAAACTAAACAAGCGTCTCATCGCTTCTCTCTCTCCTTCTCTTCTTAACTGGCTACACCATACGTTACCGAATGGGTCAGTCAAAGTCGCATCTACCGTAACTTTAACAGTTAACGTTAGCTTAAGATGTACGCTACTTAATCAAACTGGCTGCATCTGATGCGGCAGAGCAGCGAACATTAAAAAACAGTCTTCTAATTGACGGCTTGTCTTGCCAGTTTAGCGTTATAGTAAGAATATCTGATCGGATAACCTGTTTCAATCGGCTAATGAGCTCCCTGTTGAAAATAGGATAACTGATGCAACTATATGCATTTTCATAAGAGAAGAGTGGTTAATTTAAAAAGGAAATTGCTTTGGCCATAAATGTCCTTTTACGCACAGATGATTAATTATTTGGGTTATAAAATAACGAAACAATCTGTATACTTGGAATGTGCTGTGTTTGACTTTTCTTGTCCCCATCACAGAGGCCTTCCATTGCTCTTTCCAGCATTGTTAGAGCACAGTCCCTTTCAATTCAATTCAGTTTGATATGTCCCCCATTCTAAGAACATTCTCCAGATGCATTCTGTCAGCACCGTTCCTTCTGTTGGAGGGAGTATGAGAATTTGATCATACCTGCTGTAGATCACTGTCTACTCTTGGTTCTTTAGCAAGGATATCTGCCTGGGAGCTTGAAATCAATGTTGTTTCTGACCATCTAGGGCCCACACATACCAAACTCTTATAGTAAGATGTTTATAGCTGCTGACTACTGCCTCATTACTGTGGGATGGAGCCAACACTGACATTCTAGAAACATCCGTGGACTTGGGTTACTATTTTGCTTTTCTTTGTTTACAACGGCTACAATACTGCCTCTGCTTTGTTGATGGTCAAATATTGATAGGTTATGATATACTGTAGGTTTTCTTCCCCTTATCAGCATCTGAAAACTGCTTCTTAACTAGTCATAATTGTTTTCAAGTCTAGACTACACAGAATATATTTCTTTTTATGGATCTGAAAAGGCCAGCAAGCTTTTATCTGGTGAAATAACGTATTCTACAGTTTGTTGGTTCCATTACATTATTAAGACTATAACATATTGCAATGGTAACCTCCTGATCATGAGGTGTTGCAAGGATATTAAATCTAACAAAACTGCACTGATGATGCAGCAAGCAAAGTCTTTTTACTAAGTATGGAGGGATCAAAAGAGCATGTCCCCATCTGGATGTTGCACACATAAGTCATCTTAGGCTATGTCCACACGAGGACAAAACGCACATCATTTCCAAAACGTGTTCTGTAAACATGGAGCCAGCTCAGAAAATGTGTGCGACCACATGAATGTATGCGAAACGAGTGAAAATGATGTAAAACATACACCAAACCTGCCGGTGGCGCTGTGACAATGTGAAAACGGAACTACGCAACAACAGACAACAAAACAATACACATGTGCAGTAGCACAGCTGAACTGTACGGCGCCATTGTTGTTGTCATTTGCGAAGTGCTTATAAAGCACTTCGCAAACTTATAATGCGTGTTTATAAAGGGGTGGAGCTAAGAGCCAAGTGTTTCAGAGGAGGCAGTAACTCTGAAGCCACAAAACCGGCGTCTTCAAATTTTTCCACTCTGGGACCTGGTTTCAAAAATGTTCGTTTACAAACCCCCAAAACGCCGGATGATACACCGGTTTGATAAAGTATTTGTGCGTTTAGGCCTGGCTTCGTTTTCGTGAGGATATGGCCTTAGACATGCCATGATTTGTTGAAATTGCTAGCTGATTTTGTTGAAATGTACTCTAGTGCAGTGTTTGCTGGTAATACTGTATGTATTCCACTAACACATTCAGCCTACTTAAATACGATTTGAACGGTTGCATTACTCCTGCTGCTCTCTGGAAATCAACATTTTTCAACTTCTCTGAACAAATCATCAATGGAGCAAGCTCCAATGCTTGAATGATGCGTAAGTGTAAAAGTGCAAGTAAATGGACAAAGCTAAAGTCTTTTACCAGAATATACAGCAGTATCATAATCCAAATCCTATATGTCTTCTAACAGAAGTCAAGAGGCACAAAACAAGCTTAACAAATGTCATTGAGAGGCTGCAGGGCGTCACTGTGGGAAGTTTTCTTAAGAGGGATAATGCCTAATCATGTTATTTATGATGTCTGACAATTGAGCCTCGAGCTGCAGTGACTGAGAGCTGACTGAGAGCCACATGCGGCCCGCAGGCCACCAGTTGCTCATGGTTGATTTAGAGTATATTATGCCAAAGAAGATTTTGAAACCATGTGAATATAGAGCCATGCCTCTCTGCACAGAACAGAGGGCAACTCTAAAGAGCATGCCTAGCTGCCTTTGATGGACATGGAATACTGCAATATCTCAATGAGCCTTTTGTACAATCAAACCAGCTTATGTCAGTATGCAGTGCTTCTATAATCTGTCTCTTGTTTTCCATGTGGTATGTAGGTTAGATATTCTATATGACTGCTTTTTTCTTGTAGCTAACACCATGATAATGATATCATCATATTTTGATCACATAGAACTGTGCTGACAGGATAAAGCGTAGAACAAATTATAATCCCCTATTGTGTGATTTGCCTATGTATGTATAGGTGATGCTCTAATGCTCATCTAATGAGGTGAGAGATCTGTATTTCCTGTTGGACTAGTAATACCTTAGGCAGTGCAGATGAATTTAAAAAAATCTGGTACAGGCTGTGGTAATGTTTTCATGATAGGCTGTCAAATATTTACAAACAATATGCTCTCTCCACTGCTGGCTGACTAATTTATGGGCAGCATTTATGAACATAAATCTCCCCCCTACCTTCCTCCGTGGGAACGTAGATGTTCAGGTACAAGCAGTCCTCACTCTGGTCCTGCACGTAGGTAGCTACTGTGTCCAAATTGGCAGTGAACCACACAGGTAGCATGTCACTGAGCAGGTAGCGGTCTTCCAGGTACTGTGGACAAACTGGAGCGAAATGAGTAGCGTTCCGTATGCCAGGCCAGGAGGCAGGAGGTTCAGGCGCCTGGAATCTCCTTTCACCCGTGGGGGGAAGAGCATATGGGATCCCCAGGAATTGTTCCACAGGGCCCAGGATCTCGTTCGGTAAGGGAGTCTTTAATCCACGCAGTTTCCCATAGTTTGTGGTGACGACAGAGAATTGTGCTTGTTGACAATGAGTGACGGTGAATCTCAGGGCCAAGGCTGCCATCCAGACGAACACACTGACACTGCGCATCACACCGAGCAGTGAGAGAGTAATAGGTAGCCATACGCTTCCCCTTGGCTTTGACATGGTCCCCTGCTGCATGCGGGCCGGGCAGTGGAGCACCAGTCGCCTCACTTTAGCCTTCGAACATCAGATTGACAGACGGCAGGTTCCCTGGTCAGATGGACCGTTTCAGCCAACTCCATGTCAGGGAGTCTTTGACAGACCCTTGCCCTCGTGTTGACAGGGGAAGAGATGTAATTCTCTGTCTTCTGCTGCAATTACTTCCCTGACTTAATTCCAACCCAAATGACCTGTGGGTGACAGAGAACAGGCAGACTGAAATAATGATTTACACCATGCCCTGCACAGCAGAATAGGCTCTCATTCAGAAGGGATCTTCTACCCAGAATGGACAATGACACTCAGGCATTTCAGAAGGAATAAAACATAATTCTGTTTAACAAACTCATCAGTGTGATCTTGTTATTTTGTTGTCAGTCTTTGTTTACACTGGACTATTTTTGTTCACTGAGAGAACTGTATGTGGAAGCCTAAATCTCATGTGCATAACATGAACTCCCCTAAAGGTGAACAATATCAAAACATACATTTTTACGTTTTTTTTTTTTTTTTTTGCTATTAATTATATACAGTTCTCTAAATCCAGACATCGATTCAGTAATAAGACAACATCATTTTGTAATCAAATTTTGAATACTGCAGTTGGTATCTGTTCACATAGAATGCTGTACAAAGGAAAGCATCCATAAATCAGATAAAATCATTCAGCACTCATTTATTAATGCTCCCCTCCATTAACAAAACTGTCAGAGAGAGGTCTGAAGAGGAGGACTGTTAACTAGATCTCATCTGGGGCTATTGATTTATATCACTGTGTTCTTTTGTGCCACATCTGAAAGGCACAATAGTGTGAATTGGGCGCAGAACACATCACAGTGCTACTGTAACCCATCAACAAAGTAGTGCCTTTGAGGCTTACTCTATTTAATCAAGAATAAGCATCAACATATCCTTCTAACATGTTCAATCATCCACCACAGGCTTCTTTGCATTTCAAATCATGTCAGAGAGTGGTGCAAAATCAGATTCAAGATGCAAGAAGGTGAATGCATGGTAGGGGACAGGTAAAAAACAGAGTCTGCAACAAACAGTTTTATCTACAGCATCAGTGTGGCAGCATATAATCAAAAGCATATTATTCTTTTCTAAAGGGTCTGTGAGAGTTTTGCTTGTCACTCTAACACCAGATTAATATTTAAAGGTGCCATTTCAGAGCATGTCTCTATGGAATGATGTCAAAATTTATCAACCGCTGCAGGTAATTTAATTTTCAGGGATAATACATTTTCTCCTCGCTGCCTCAGAAGGGTGTCAAGTGGTCAGCAGTATTTCAGAAAGAAGAAGTTGAGCCATGAGCCTGGACCATTTTAATTAGTTTTCTCATGTCCACCAGTGCAACCACGTTTTCACAAAGGAGGACATTCTGAGGAATTGCATCTACCTCCCCCCCTTTCCCTCAACTTCTCTCGGGTAGTTAGCAGCATGTGAAGGTAGGCTAGGCCTATTGCTGTGTCTCACTTGCAGTTGCACATGTCTGACCCAACTCTAGGCTATGGGTCAGACATGTGCAACTGCAAGTGAGACAGATATATATATGAACCATAGAAATAATTCGATTTCAATAAGGAAGAAAAAACGTGACCACAAAATCATGGAAAACGTTTTTTGTTATATGTTTGGATGATGATCTGTTGCATTAAATAAATAAAAATGTGAGCAGGGTCAGTCAGTGGCAAAGCTCACTAAAAGGCAGTGAAGCTGCTCCTTAACATAATGGAGTCACTTTCTTCCGCTTCAGCAGCCTACAGTTTTTTTCCTGCCATACAATGGTATGGATGTCCTTATATTATCAACATGTATAATGTTATCAACTGTCTCAAGTATTAGCCCCCCAAAAAATCCTACCTACAGCCACCTTTAGGCTAAATTGAGAAAGCTTTAATGAGCCTTTGAATGTATAATATGTCCAGAGTACCACCTTGTGGTGCATAGGTAAAGGGTTATGCCAGCCTTAATCCAGCCATATAGTAGATATTCTAAAAGAGCAGTAATTATTTTCTCTTGCTTTACTTTATAATAACAATGAAATGAGTTTACTAAGGTGGACATTCTAACCTATTTAGGCTGTTTTCACACATGGACTAACGTTTACATCAATTATTGTTGCCTTGATATTTATTTCTTATAGTTAAGAGTCAAAGACAAGTAGCACACATTTGATTCACTCCTACGGGACGTTCAGGAAAAGGATGCTTTCACACACCCGCAAGATAGCCTCACCGGTCTATGAACATGTGCATCCTCACGAGGCGACCTAGTCGCGTCACATAAGATACTGCACAAAGAAGCTACTATGTAACGATAGATAAAATTTGACAGGCTTTTTTTTAATGAATGAGTCACACCGCTTATTGGCAGCATAAACATTGTGTGCTTGGTCTGTTAAAATGTCACAGCAGAACAGGTTGCCAGTGTGCGAATAGCCTCGGTATTTTGAAAAGTGATCTGAATAGACAAAGAAAATTAACGCTGTCATAAATAATTAGCTTTTACTTGTTAAACATGTACCAACCTGGAAGATAAATCTGCTCGAGTCCCACATCAAGAAACTTACCCTTAGAGATGAGCTACCATCGGTCTCGTTTTTAGAGGTCCGGACTGAAATTGAGAAAATATCGCATGCCAGTTGGAGCCCTCGGGAAAATATCCCTATCACGTCCTTAAGCCCAAACGAAGACAAGCACACTCCCTATCTTGCTCTTAAATAGCCCTCACTTAGTAATCCACCGCCATCTGATCATCTGAATCACCAGAGAGAAAAACGTTTCACTGTCATGAAATCTTCGCATTCCCCGAAAAATCACACAAGGTTGCTGTAACCGATTAAGCGCTCTCTCTCTCTCTCTCTCTCTCCCTCTCTCTCCCTCTCTCCAGCTGCTATTGGACTGTGTTGAATGAAAATTACTATCCCTGCAGCCAATGGATTACTGCACACTCTCCATAAACCAACTGCGTGGCCAAAACTGCCCATTCCACATGCAGAACACTACATTCTCTAAACGATTATAAAAGAGAAACTTATGACAGTATAAGCATATACTATTCCCAATTGAAGCTGTTTATGCTTGTCCATACAGTTGCAACATGTTGAAACATCCTTTCACTCTGCCAGGCGTTTGCCATCTCCAGAAATCATACAAAGACAGATTGGCAAGCCATCTTTGGCAAGAGGGGGATTTGGAATTAATTACTAAAATTATCTTTAAACTAAAATCATCAGTTTAACAGGGTCTGAACAGTGAGACAGAGAATTAAATAAATCATTGTCACCCTATTTTGGCTCAGGTTGCACAAAAATACCTTTGCCAGGAGAAAACTGCCAAATGAGATATTGAATGTGCATAGTAAAACAAAGATGGGTGTGATCACGTCATTTAAAATCTACAGTTGTGATGACGCTCTGTCCATATCTAAGCAGTAGATTTGGCTTGGTTTTGTTCTTGAGTGCTATTTACAAAAGCAATAATTTGTTCAAAAATAAAAGAACAGAATATTAGGACCAGAATGAGACAAAATCTCATGTCAAAAGCACTGAACTCATCTGAGCTGAACTCTAAGATCTGCTCTCATGTACATCATAAAAGAGAAACAGGGAAAAAGTTTATTGTTAACCCCATGTATTAGAACAATCAAGAAAGCACTCACTTTCTTGCAGCAGCTATAGGTCTTACAAATGTCATTGTGTTGTCCATAAAATAAGGTGACAAAATGTCAGGATCATTAACGCCATGTGTTGGAGTCAAAGACTGGGCGAAATAGCTTTAAATAATTAGCCTGCTGTATAAATTGGGTTGCTTCAGCCTTTCCTCTATTCCATATGGCAATTCTATTAAAACACATATAAGAGTGAGGCAAGCATGACCTCCTGACTAATTGCTTCATCTTTATGGGACAACTTCTGATCTGTCATATAATTACAATATTTTTTTTCTGAGTTCAACACCACTTCACTATATCCACAAACTGGCCTGTGTTCAGAGTCACTGTATGTGTTGCTGGCTGTCCTTAGTGTTCTTCACTGTTCTTGCTGGCTCATAAACTGATCTGTAGTCAGAGCATAGTGTGGGTACAAGGTGCCTTTCCTCCCTTCCTCACTGTGGACATCCCTGCCATAGGCAAATCACCTGCTTTAGAACGCATATTTACCATCTTCTCTGTGTAGCACTGATATGAAAGCCTCTTTTACAACGTCAGTCGCGATATCCATCTTATAAAACCTTTCTTTGATTGCACTATTGTGGACTGACGTTTCGGTTGGCGTTTCAGAGTAAAAAAGCCCAAGACAGAGATGGGGGGGAGGCTTTGTTGTTTGTCTCAAACCCAACAGTAATTGATCTATTGGGGGTAAAAAGTTGTGTGGCACCTAAGCCCTCAGCTGCATGTTTCAGACCTTGCTTCCATTAGGGAACACTGCTTCCATTAGGGGCCAAGCGCTTGCTCACTCTCTGCTCCCATCAGCCACATTAGGTTTACCTGATTGCATACAAATAGAGAGCTTTAGGCAGCTTTACAGCTGACCAGCAGGCAGGGAACAATTCTCTATAGGCTCCAGGGAGACGCCTTATGTAGACTTCCGCTAAAACAGCAGGGTGCTACAGAGAATAGCTGTTGTAAAAACCTAAATGAGAGAAAATTTTACATTCTTTTTTTAATGCTTCATTTTCAAATTAGCATTCACAGTTAATAATTGTTACTCTTTATGATGCAAATTTTTAGAGCTAAAAAATTGTGACTTGTTGGAGGGAAAATGAGGTCTGGGTATCCAGAGGACTGTCTTTTATTGCTCATATTTAATATTAGAGGATCTGATGTTTTAATTTCTTGCCTGTGGATATCTTTACCATTTATGCATTTCTGCCTACAGGGAAATGGCCAACAGGCCTTAAAACAGAATTTCCCTGCTTATTTCGAGTTCCCACAGAGGGGAGGTCGTCTCTTTTGCTTTGATGACTGTGGTTCCCATCTAATTAATGGGGGGAGATTATGGATATAGTTTTTTGTCCATTTGAATTCTTTTGATGGCTCATTAAAGTGCTCAGTAGCACACCCAGCTGGGGTATGTGAGAAGGAGGGTCGTTCACATCCAGTGTTACTGTTTGACATGATGAGAACATTCCAAACCAGCGCATCTGTCATTTGTTTTAAGTATGCACGTTAACCTCACGAGAAAGCTCTTGTGAGCCACAACAGTGCAGATTTATACCTCTTCAGTAAAATTCCCCAGAGACCCACTTACAGTAATGCAAAATGGTCAGTGGTATGACATCATCCTACACAATAGGTCAACTCCTGCCTTTAGGCATCAACAACAAAATAATTCAAATAAGCTATAACTTCCATTATTATATAGCTTATGCTGTTCTGTCTGTTCGCCTAAGAGAGTACAACCTTGAGAAGACCCACCAGTGACATCCTCAATGCAGTTTTTGATCTTTTGATGATAATGCATCTGGCGTTGTTTACACATGCTTGTTTATTTAGCATCTGCCTTGGTGATGGCATTAAACCTCTCACTTTTGCAATGGCAGGCTAATAAGAAATAGGATGAGTTGTGATTCATGTCTACAGGCTCCTCTGGGGTGATAGACACTATCATCACGCAGGTGTCTGCCTGGCTTGCAGAGTGGAGTCTCCCATGACTGCCCATGTCAGTCTGCCTCCGCGTCGGGCTGGAAGTGGATCCTCTGCGTAGGGCCTCTCTCCTGATTGGAGGTGTGATGTGCATCTTTCATCAGCTCATCAGCTGGGTGCTCACACGGTCTAATAAACAAGCCTACCGGTATGTATCTTCTTCCTACTGCATAGTCAGACATTCACATGAGGAGCATGTAATACTGAGTGGGGATAGTGTATGCAGTAGAATTAAGTATTTGACAAAAGACGTTTTAGCAAAACAGGCTGAAATGACAGCTAAGCTAAATTGCAGAGGAATGTAAAGAAAAAGAATGTAGAAGAAAAGAAACTGTGCTGCCAACAGTGCTATTAATGTCAAGATAAATTGTCCAAAATAGTTTACCTAGCAACTGGAGATGTTTAGACTTTTTTTGTGAACCAAATAGGTTATTTCTACTATGCTGCAGTGCGTTCAAAAGCGTAATTCTTTGTAGTGTTGTTTTTCATAACATTGACAATTTGATATAGGATTAAATAAGATGACGGCATTGGATTGAACGAAAAACACAAAATGTATTCAGATATCCGCAAGCCAAAAGAATTCTGAGAAGATCAATAAAGTCAGTGCAAAATTGTCAGTAAAAGAGAACAGTTTTGACAGAGGCACAGTCACGTCACCACCCAAGTTTTCCTGTTTGGGTGTCTGATGCAGAGTGATCACTCTCCCCTGCCAGTGCACGGAGCAGCAAATGAAGGAGAGGGGCATAAAGGACAGATCAGCCTGAGGAATGCATGACTGGTGAAGATACAGTAACACAGGAGGACGTCGGGGGGAGAGAGAGGGCCGACAGTGATAGATTATATGCCCTAGCTTTTAAATGATAAGGCAGCCAAGAGCGAGCTTAGGGGGGACACATAACCTTTTATCATTGGTGTTAGAACAGGCTATTGTGTGCTTTGGTGGGGAAGAAGAAAATATTGTGTGAGAAAAAAAAACATCCCAAAAAAAAGCAAATATGCAACTCTGAAAATTATTCATCAATATCAAAGATCCATGAAGAGATCAGTGATGAATCATTTAGTGAAATCATCAGTCAGAGTGCAAAATCTCCCCTTTTTCGTGGTTTGATGCTGTAATTTATATCAATTGCCAGATTGACTGTGGTTCACTGTGTTTGTGATCATATAATGTCACCCTTCTGTCTATTATTCAGTTCCTCTTCCCTCATCTCACTTCACTCTCTGTCTCTCTCCCTCCCTCTCCATGTGTGTGTGTGTGTGTGTGTGTGTATGATGAGGGAGATGCCCTCAGAAGCCTTGGCCCAGCCTGAACTGCCTGAGGAAACAGTGGCTGACATTCATAAGGCGTCCAGTGCCACATGAATCATTCATAATCACCTCAATGTCACCTCCATGACACAACTAAACCAACAGACCACATCACATCACAAAGCAGGAATAGAATAAACACCCACTGATTTCTCCCTTTCACATCTAATATATGCAAGTGAATGGGATGTTAATTAATCTCATTATTCCTTGTGATCGCTAGCCCGCTCGAGTGCTGCAGGCTCGGCTTCTGAGTGGGAAACATGCTCTCCCCATCACAGTTGCTGTGGACCCCACCCCCACTAGCTTCATTAAGATTAACAAGGACTTCACTCATTGTGGATGCATTGCGGCCGTTGCTGATGTCGAGGTGGTGAGTAGCAACATGTGAATTGCAATGCTCCGGCTATGCGGGCTGGCACTGGTGCTTGGGAACACACGTCACGTCAGAGGACTGCTGCAGCACGCCGTCGTTTGTTATTCTACCCCACATTTTGTCAATTCTCTTAGCAGCTGTCTCCTAGTTCAGAGAGACGCAAGGCAAATGGAAGGATTGCAGAAAACTAAGTACCCACACTATTTATAAAGCCCTGGATCTGCAATTTTCTGTGGTATTGCAGTTGTTTTCAGAGATGTTAATTCAGAGAGGTTCCAGGGCAGTTAATATGTTTTAGATAAAGGCTAATGGATTGCTCATACTCACAAAATTAGCTGACTGGCTTTAATCCTGTACACACATATTTTAATATTATGTCAAGAAATCCAATACTTCTGCCAGGTTAATTTGCTATGCCTTTCACGGTAATTAAATCACTATCCATTAAAGACATATTCTATCACACATAGAAGATGTTAAAGATGTTTGTGTTGGTAGAGACCGCGGCCGGCATAAGACACCCTCAGTGTCCCTCTAGCAAAATAAGCTCTTTACCGCACTTTCATTTTTGCCCATGAGTTCAATATAATAGTCTACTGCTGTGGGGCTATCTATTTCACACTACTAAATGATAGGGCTGTTCATAATCTAAGTACTAAATGGTGGTAAATCATCTGAGCATCTGTTCTATCCTCTTTAACATAGAGGTGAGGTTATCAGTTCCCTGACTTCTTAACAGCAAATCTGAGAGTCTTCTCATTCTAATAACAGTAATTGTGATCATATTTTGGAATTACAAAGCCCTATATGCTATGTAATCAAAAATATGGTTCCTAAGTGTCCTTAAACATGATTAAATCATCAGAAAGCAAAAGTCCTCCAGAATTTGAAGGTGCACAACATCAAATTATTACACCATCAGTAGCGCTTATTTGGTGTATCTGGGTGGTGCGCATTCATTTCTTTTAAAAGCTTTTCATGGAAGTTTAGAATGTGGAGCTGGAAGAGAGGGACTCCTTTTCTCCATGGATCCGTGAGTAAGGTCTGACTTTCAGTGCACCCCGGCGGCACTGTAATTGGCCTCCGCTGTTTCACCATGTGGTCCAATTAAGTCCTCCGACCTCCCCTTCAATGGGACTGTCTGCTGGGGAGTGCACAGCACAACAACACATATAAATATGCAGGGCTCTCTTCCTGCTACTAATGGCATCAGCGCTGACAGATCTTGCATCCTGCTTCTGGCTATTGCTCACTCCCGGCCATTAAGTGATGCACGGCTGCAGACAGTGTCTGTGTACCCCCTTTAAAGCTCTGGCTCCTCTTTCCTCTCCTCTCTCCTCTCCCTCTGCAAAGCAGCCTGGGGAAGGACTCGTCCACAGACACGCTGGACAGAGAATAATGTTCACTCAGTGTCAGCACATTCACCTCAAAATCATAACACTTAGTGCATGCCCAGGAGCACAGTTACAGGTGATTGACAGGTATGCTCGAACTGTGTGTTATACTGCATTGTGTTTCACCATAAAATATTGTAATATACTTACATTTTTTTTTCTCTACTTTTGTTTGCTCCAAACTGTGAAATGGTCTATTTCTTCTATCAGATGAATGAAAAATTTTCTTTCCAGAGAAAATTTCATACCTTTACACTTCATGTCTTTGCCACATCTTTGTGGTTTTGACACCTAAAACAGGCTCATTTGCAAAAATTACTTCTTTCTGCTTCATGTTTTCTCAACCTCAATTAATGTGTTATTATTAAATATGGGACATTTATTGCCATTTTTGATTAAAAGAGAGCTCACAAGAGACAAAGAAAGAAAGAGAGATTCTTGTTTATGCATCCCAACTATTGCAGCTAAATTAGCATCATCCAAACTATTGCTACTAAATGTGCAGCCTGACCTGCCTTGTGCCAAATCCAGTGCAGTGTAACCACAAGTTGTCACAACTGGTCGGTAAGGTATTTTTCCACATGATGACCTTACTGAGTAGGAAAAGCTGTTGAGCTGCTAATAACTGAGACATCATTTGGAGACAGAAAAGGCTTGTCTTTCCATAAATTACCTTTTTAGACCATAAATCATAGATGTAAAATGAAATTTGTAGTTCTGTGGCATTTTGACTCCAATTACTGTCATGCAGTAGTGGTATTAACCTTTGCTACATATAGTACAAAACATTCCCTTTGACTGGAGAGGTTCAGTCAGCTAGACTGTCAAGCTAAAATATATTTAGATTAATTAAAAATCCATTTGCAGATTTACTCTGAGGGGGGACAAAACTTTTTTTCTCTGATGGTTTTTAGTCCTAGTTGAGGCTTTATGCAGTATCATATCCACATGCCTTTTCAGTCTAAAAATGGCAAAATTATTGGGCTGGCCCCTTGCACTGGTGGAGAAGCCCAATGTTTAGCCCAGTCTCTTGGCTTAGATGTGCACTGTTTGGGATGGGAATGATTGATTAATAGGCCTGTGTTTCAGACTCAGGGGAGGTTGTTAAGGCTCTGCTTTCTTTGAAGAAAAATTATGAAATATATAAAAGACTATAACAAACCTTCAATCATTGGCTTGTATATACATAAAATAATATGAAAGGCTTTTCTTGTGGCCAGTTCTAAACTAGGCCATTTCCTGAGGTATGGTGTGAGGATTTATAGTGCCAAAGCCCATCCTACATAGCATTTTGATTACTGTTTAGTGTATTCCGTTCTTGCAGGAGGCAATTCCCTTGTAGCTCAGAGGGGCCTCCATTCTTTGTCACAAAGACAGAGAGAGTGAAAAGGGTTCTTTTCGTTTCGAAGCCGAAACGTACGAATGGATGATGCCTATCATCTCCTACTTTTTCTGAAGTCAACTTTAACCAACCCTTTGAAAAAAGGGCAGTAAGCGCTCTGACGCGCGCAGGCAACTACTTAGACAGCCCTGCGTGACGTCAGAAAGTCTATATTTTGACTGCGCTTACGCTTCAGGTCCTCTTTGCCTTTTCCACCTCGCCTACTGCGTGTGTTCTGAGTCACTCCGTTTGCTTTCGCAAATATTCTTTAAAAAATCAACGGCTTTTTGAAAGCCCACCACAACAGTTTTTTCAAAACTTCCGGAATCCATCCTTCTCAAAGTCACTCACGTCAGTCCCTACCTGGTACCAAGAGTCGTTGGATGGCAACGCTTAGATGTCTCGACTGGAAACGGCTAATGGTGGCTGCCGACCGCCATACTGTCTGCTTCTGCCTTAGGATGGAACACGCCACTGGTGTTCTCTCAGCCGAGCTCCGCTGTGATCGGCTGTCTCCCGCGGCTATCTTGAACTTCCCCGGCGTCTTCGCTGAGTCGCCCAGACAATCTTCGGCGGCAACGCGGCCTGCAGCTAGCTACCTAGCTGCTTGTCAGCCGCCTACTAGCCAGCTAGCCACGGCCCAGCTCGCTAGCTCTTCAGCTAGCCCTATCGCAGCCTCCTTGCCGTGCGGCTGGTTCTCCGCACCTCGCTGAAGTGGCGGATGATCCCGCCATCGAAGCCGTCGACGAAGATGGGGTTACCTCCCTCCTCTCGATGACAACACGGCCGGCAGCCAGCTACCTAGCTGCTAGTCCCTAGCCAGCTAGCCACGGCTCAACCCTCCTCGCAGACCAGGAGGCCAGCCGCCATTGACTCGCCGCCACCCGGCCAGAAGACTCTTGTCGCTCAGCTTGCTAGCGAGCTAGCTCTGTGCCGCTCAGGCAGCTAGCAGGCTAGGCCTGCGCTTGCCTCAGCATGGAGAAAGCAGTGCCGTTGGCCTTCTGCCGCGCAGCCTCGGCAACGCTCACGCTCGTGTGGACGTACGCTCTCAGCCACGCGCCCGTCGAGCCAGGAGTGACGCAGATGTCAACAGCGATCCTCAAGCGAGCGCTGGTGTGAGGCAGGCTATGACGCGCGGCTCCTGCCCGCTGTCCGCTCTGCCTCTGAGTGCTTTAAAGGGCACGGGTTTTTGTTCTGCAGCTCTCTCCTCAGAACGTTTCCCCAGCTTCGCGCGCCCGCGCGCAGCAGTCTAGGAAGAGGGCTGGCACACCCAGACCGGCGCCAGCGCCAGCATTGGGTCAACAACAGCCTTGGCAACGCTCACGCTCGTGTGGACGTGCGCTTTCAGCCACGCGCCCGTCGAGCCAGGAGCGACGCAGACGTCTGCAGCGATCCTGAAGCGATCGCGGGCGTGCGGCAGGCTATGTCACGCGGCTCCTGCCCGTTGTCCGCTCTGCCTTGAGTGCTTAAAAGGCACGGGTTTTCGTTCTGCAGCCCTCAGCTCATAACGCTTCCCCCACTTCGGCAAGCCTCTCTGTTCTCGCGCCCTCGCGGGCGCTGAGTTTGCCTTATTCATTCGCACTCCGCACACACGCTTCTTCGGTCTGACGCATTGCCCAAACCCATTCCCCCCCAGGCAATGGACGAGTGCCACGTTGGAGACGGTCGCGATCAGAGGGCGCTCTTCAGCCTCTCTCGCCGCTGTACGTCTCACTTCTCGCAGACTCACGCGTTACCTAGCCATTCGCCTCCGGGCATTGGTCCTGTGACGCATCTGAGATGGCCGCGAATAGAGAGCGCTCTTCAGCCTCTCTCGCCGCCCTCGCCGCCTCGGGTAGTCGTTTCATCGCTATCAGCTTACGCACGCCGTGCGCTCTGCGGCTTGCGTGACGTCACGCCCCAGCGGCACCCAGGTGGCGCCAGGGCTACTACTGACATCACGACCTCCGCGTCCTCTAACCCACTCGCCCCTGAGCAGTGGGCGTGTGGCGCATCGGAGGCGTTCACGGTTGAGAAGCGCTCCCCAGCCTCTTTCGCCGCCCTCGCCACCTCTGTCGGTCAATTTGTTGCCCAGGTGCGGGCGGTGCTGTCTGCTCAGTCAGACGCATCTGCCATCGCATGGCCGAGAGACTTCTCCCCCTTCTACACGGACGTCGCTGACGCACTACGACGAGTGTCTACCCTGTCATTTTTACGGTCTCCACCGCGCATTCAGCTTACGCACGCCATGTGCTATGCGCCTTACGTGACGTCACGCCTCGACGGCGCCCAGGTGGCGCCGAGGCCTCTACTAACGTCACGGCCCCCGCGTCCTCTGTCTCACTCGCCTCCGAGCAGTGGCCGTGCGACGCGTCGGAGTCATTCACGGTCGAGGAGCCCTCCCCAACCTCTCTCGCCGCTCTCAGACAAGAGCTTTGCGATCTCTTGAGAAAGGGCGCTATTCAGCGCGTAGATCCGACGCTTGCGCGCGCAGGTCGTTACAGTACGTACTTCCTTGTGCCCAAGAAGTCGGGCGCTTTTCGCCCTATTCTAGACCTCAGAGCGCTCAATGCTTCGCTCAAACCTCTCACCTTTCGCATGCTCACGGGGCGCATGGTGGCGGAGTCAGTCCGCCAGGGGGATTACATGGTCACCATAGACCTTCAGGATGCCTATTTTCACATAGGCATAGTTCCGAGGCACAGGCGTTTTCTACGCTTCGCCTTCGAGGGCAGAGCTTACGAGTACACAGCCCTCCCCTTCGGTCTGTCTCTGGCACCTCGGTGCTTCACCAAGTGTGTGGAGGCGGCGATCGCTCCTCTACGCGCTCAGGGTATCAGACTCCTCAATTACTTGGACGACTGGATGCTGCTGGCGAGTTCCAGACAGCTCCTAACGTCACAGGTTCACACTGTGTTGCATCACCTGCACGATCTGGGCTTCTTAGTAAACCTAAGCAAGTGCATGCTCTCTCCCTCTCAGGAGGTCGAGTTCTTGGGTGTGAGACTGAACTCACGCTCAATGAGAGCGACGCTCACTTCGAAGAGATTACAGGACATCAGGGCGTGTCTACGCCACTTCAGACTAGGTGCCTGCGTTTCGGCCAGGCTGTGTCTCAGACTGACGGGCATCCTGTGCGCCGCGGGTGGAACTGTCCCACTCGGCCTTTTACACTTACGCCCGCTGCAGCTCGCCTTAGCGGAACTGGGTGTGTCCTCCAGGTCGAACCCCGCCAGTCGGATCTTAGTATCCAGACGCATGTGGCTAGCCCTCGTGCATTGGCGCAGGCCGTCGTCCTTCACCAAAGGCGGCGCGCTGGGCGCTATAGCCAGACGCATGACGGTGACCACCGATGCGTCCAAGAGCGGCTGGGGCGCCGTTTCTGCGGTCTTCCAACCAGGGGGACATGGGGCGCAGCCTCCAGGAGGCTACACATGAATGTGTTAGAGCTCCTAGCTGTCTTTTGCGCTTGAAAGAGTTTCTCCCTCTTCTCAGAGGAGAACACATTCTGGTGCGTACGGACAACACCACTGTAGTGGCCTATATCAATCGCCAGGGCGGCACGCGCTCTCCGGACCTGTTTCGCCTGGCATACAAGCTGCTCACCTGGGCCTCTCGCCACTTCCTGTCGATCAGGGCGTCGCACTTGCCCGGTGTGCGCAACACAGGCGCGGATCTCCTCTCCAGGGGTGTGCCGCGTGCAACCGACTGGCGCCTCTGCCCAGCCGTGGTGCACAGCCTTTGGTCCTTCTGGAAAGGCGTCCCTATGCAGGAAATCTGTCTGAGCGCTTCGTGGGCCTCAGGCAACACCTTCGCGCGTTTTTACGCATTGGATGTCACCAGGCCGGGTGTAGCAGAGAGTGTTCTCTCTGGGCCCGGCAGCGATCCCATGGGTCTTCCCACCTCGGGCTCCTCGGTGTAGGGCTCTTGAGGCTTGGTTGTAGTGATCCATTTGTACGTTTCGGCTTCGAAACGAAAGAGAATGTTACGGATACTAACGTATCTTCGGTTCTCTGAGTGAGAAGCCGAAACGTACGCTTCGGGCCTCAAGTCGCCGACGCTGGCGAGCTTGGCAAAGAGGACCTGAAGCGTAAGCGCAGTCAATATATAGACTTTCTGACGTCACGCAGGGCTGTCTAAGTAGTTGCCTGCGCGCGTCAGAGCGCTTACTGCCCTTTTATCAAAGGGTTGGTTAAAATTGACTTCAGAAAAAGTAGATGATAGGCATCATCCATTTGTACGTTTCGACTTCTCACTCAGAGAACCGAGGATACGTTAGTATCCGCAACGTTTTGCTCCCCTGCAATGCTGCATAAACACACTATGGTTTACTGTTGGAACTGCCCACATGTCTGTCTAGTCTGTCCCCAGTCTTGTTTTTATTGTGTGGTTCTCTCTTTTTTTCCTCAATGCCAGATAGCAACTTGAAAGGAGAAGGATTCCCTTCAATATGCTAACTCTATCTTTAAAACGTGATATCCATGGTTGACTATACACACCAGACAACTGCACTTGAATAAATGTACTGTATGTGTGAGAATGATTTGCTGAGAAATAAGCTAATTTAAAACTTTCTTTAACTACATGTTGTTGGCATTGCTAAGGAGATGGATAAGCTGCCGTTTACTAATTGCCACTCTTAATTGAATTTCAGGAGCTCCAGGGTAATTATCTAAGTTGGGATCTAACCAGCTGCTCTTTGGCAAATTAATGAGGCAATTAATCCATTTCCTTTGAATAGATGGTTATATGAACCAAGTACAGTGAAGAACATGAAAATCCACAAATCAGATAGAAAGAGGTAAGCGATATGAACATCAATCAGGGAGACCTGTGAGTACATAACAGCCAAATATGTTAAATAAAGCTCACCGTTGCCTTTACATGCTCTAGCAGTACTTCAGTGCAATCCATACTTCATCATGCAATCCATTTGCAATTACATCAAGCAGACACAATGCCTAAAGTGGTCAAAGGTTCTTCATTTGAAGCCATTCAAGGGCAGCAGCCACACACGGCAGGACTGAGGAGCAGAGAGGTGGTGGCGAGGAAGTGCCTCTGCACCGAGGTGGTGTTTCTGTGGCACCTAAGGAGGCATTGCAGCTGTGTAATTTAAAAGGCTGTTGCTGAAGAGGAGGCTCGGCGAGTCTTTTCCCTGTCGGTTTGATGGAAGGCCCTGATGTGCCTGTCTCAGGGAGAAGGCAGGACATGCAAGTTCCTGGCTAAAGTGGCAGAGAGATTGAGCACTGAGCCAGTGCTGGGATGAGGCCCTAACAGCCGCTTTGCTGACTCGTACTGCCGAGACAGATGTATTGATTTGCACTCGTTCCTTTTGGCTGTGTCTTTTGACTTAAACTGTGGGTGAATAGTCCCACTGGCCAAAGTGCAGGGCATGGCAAGGCTAGAGTTGTATCTGGGGTGATAGGCAGCTTCTTCTTGAGACTGTTGTTGTGTTTTAGAGAGACACAGAGTGTGTGTGTGTGTGAGAGAGAGAGAGAGAGAGATTGTGGAGAAAATGATGAGTAAAGGTAGCTTGGTCTAAATATTCCTTTTTCAGATTTCCCAGTATGAGGTGGCATAACAGGGAGCCATTACCAATAATTTAATGTCCTGTGTGTCATAATGGTCATCATTCCGGGTTATTAATTTCTTTGAAAAGGTAATGAGAGCACACTTTGTCTTTTTTTTTTCAGCACAACTATAGATATGAAGTCTGACTGATCAGAGCAGAATGCTGGATAACCAATGAGCTGTCAGAACTTTGCTGTTGCTAAGGAACCATGGTCCAGTCTTTCTAGCAATGCAACTTCTGGGCTACTAGGGTGAATAGCTTATCTAGGATAACAGATGGCTTTCCAAGTCATCAATTTGTTGTATGCATTGACCATATCTGATGTGGCCAGCCCCTACCATATTTTCAAATCCATTTAATAGAACATGCACTGTCATGCAGGCTGAAGCTAATAATGATGAGACAGTCTTGGTGAAAATAAACCCCTTGCCCCACAAGCCTGGGGTGTGACTGGCTTCTGTCTAGGTTGTCTGGATCAGACCCGAGCTGTGGGGATGCATTGGTATTATGGAATGGAAAGAACCAACGATCTGAGATGTCCTCGAGGTCCGGGAAATGTTTTTGGAGAGTACGCTCAAAAACATCACTGTGAAACTTCCTTTCTTATCCTCACCTTGTCTAATAGTACAGATTCAGGAGAAATAGCATCTTAGGAACATCTTATTGGAAAATAATGTAGCATTAAAGAGGCACTTTAAGGATTGTTTCTTTTTTCTTTATCCTCTTATCCTTTTATCCTGTTTATCGGACTGTTTGTTTGGGAATCATCTTCAGATTCATAGCATATATTCACATGAAGTGCAGGGAAGTGTTATTTCCTCCAGGATTCCAGGATAGCTCTGTTCCATCCTGAGTGGAGGGGAAGCAAATGAAAACCTTCACAGCATGACACTGCTTGTCATCAAACACCAAATGTGTTGGCATTCTAGCAGTGGCAGCCAGGCTCTGAAGTGTTACTGTGTGCCTTTTTGTTAGCTAGCCCACCAAAACCTATTCTCTATTTAAGTTCAGTCACAAGAACAATTTCAATACCAATCTCAAATAAACTACTAGTATACTACTGCTATTATTGTTTTATAACACCTCCCCTCCTTCTCGGCATACTATGCCAGTGATGGCATATTTTACAAAGAATGCCATTATAAAATGCTTTACATTTTAGCTGGGTTTCTCTTTCTTGTTTGTCTTGCATAACCAATGGAGATATGCTGCCCTCTTTTGGTGCTTAAAACCAAAACTTCACAGAAACAACCTGTGCTTTCACAGTTGGCCTCCACAACCACCCCCATTCTGTAGCAGAATTGAGGGAAAAGATGCCGTGGCGACAGCTCCCAGTGACAGCCCAGCAGCATCCAGGGGGGTTGACAGGCCATACACTGAGACACAGGTCACCACTGTCCACCACCACTCCACCCCCAGCTCTTCTCTCCACTTGCAGCTGCAAATTTGAGTGTCTTTCAAAATCTGACAGGAAAAAATTGTGCTACTTCTTACAGAGTAATTTTTTTCTTTTGATGAATTAGAATGAGCAGATGAAAAATGGACTCAATCTTTATTTCATCATGACAAATAGGACACAATCAATACAGCGTTTTTAAAGCAGAAAACTGGTGAGGGCTAGAAGATAAGGGCTTTAGAAGTTGGTCATTATTGTTTGATTTGTTCTGCACAAACATCAAGATGCGTTGATGTTGAACTACTTATCACTTGATTTCGGTAAGTATAAGGGGTGCATAAGTTTTGTGCTTCACAGAAGCCTTTCACTGCATGCCCACTTTGAATTCCAGTCTGTTTTGCACACTCTTGCCTCGCTTCATCTTGCAAAAAGGACTTTTAACACGTCCATCTTAGATAATGGATAAGGCTTTTGACTGACGTAATTAAATGGAACCAAATGGGATTTCAGGCTATACTGTATTCCATTAAGAATGCATAACACTATACACTACATCCTTGGTCTTTGTGAATAACATAATAAGATGATATGCAGGTGAGGTGAAGTGGGTCTTTTATGGAAACAGGCTGAATCAGAGACACAAAATAAAACTCAACTTGTGGGAAACCCATTAACTACATTTTCCCTTTATTCTACAGCAAGTGTTGATTTAAGGAAGATATCATGCATTAATTTAGCTGCAGGCTTAAATTAACTTCAAATTAAAACAATTCTTTTTTTTTAATCAAAAAGAAAAAAAAGCAGAGAACATTGTAATCTGACCACATGCTCGTGAAGGATCTGAATGGCTTGAAAAACATACGGCGATTAAAGGTACTGTTGTATCTCTTAGACAGAACAAAAGCTCATTTGAAGTGCATGGCTCGTTGCCTCTCTATTGATCTAGTGCAGTATTACTATGCAGATGAGGGATCTCAGGTTTCTTCCACAAATCCTCAGGGCACACATTTATCTGTGGAGGACACAATGCACAAAGGTGTCAGATTCTGAAGTGACCTCACTTACTGCCTTACATGACAACTATGGTCCTGTGCTGAAAAAAAAGGAAAAATGAAAGAAAAAGAAAACAATCTGTTGATTAAATGTTGCATGGTGTGTCATGCTAAATTGTTTGTGGAATAGGAGCAATATAATTCCCAAATTCACACACAAACACAAGAGAGAGAGAGAGAGAGAGAGAGAGAGAGAGAGAGAGAGAGAGAGA
>JAGFZM010000204.1:634037-652929 GCA_017657215.1 Limnothrissa miodon
AGAGAGAGAGAGAGAGAGAGAGAGAGAGAGAGAGAGAGAGAGAGAGAGAGAGAGAAACAAAGAGAAATACAGTAATGTAATATTTCCTGATGCAGATGAGAAACTAATGGCAGTAGGCTGCCCAAATGATGCGGTACGTAGTTTGCTATACCCACCTCATCCACTAGAGGGTGTCCTTCACTAGAGTGCTGTATTCATCTAGAGCGTGACCTTCACTTTTAGTCATGCATGTGTGTTTGCATTTCAACGGCCCTGTAGTTTACATCCAGTTAAAAGGACTTGATTTAAACCATAAGCTTTGTGTTTGTTTTGGACTGAGATTCAGTGTCTCTCGTTTGTGTCTTCTAGTAGAATAACAGAAGTAGAAAACATCTATCAGTACTGGTCTGCCTCACTGATGATGATTGTATACTCAGCATGTGTTATTAATTATTAATTATTACAAATATTTATTCAATAAAGTGTTTTATTTTTCTTTATGAGACTACAGACAATGAGTTCTCCATATGTGGTGTGATGTCTGGTGTCTGTGTTTGCACTCGAGCCTTTGCGTGTGTTTTGTTCATTGGTGTATACTGTGTCCATGCACTCCATGGAATGAGACACATCGACTTCCATTAGGCTTGACATTCCACATTATGACTGTCTCAAACGGCGACATCAGACTGAATGCCTGTTGCGCCATGAGAAGGTTAGCATGTGACCACACCCCAAGGCTACGAGATACAGGCCTCTGGTTTGTGTCTCAAGAGCACAGCCAGCCAAGAGGGAATCCCTCCTCTGGCTAACCTCAGGCCACATAAAAGTAGAGGAAAGAGGGTCTTCTAGGATGCTCCCTAAATTATTTTTCAGCAATTAAAATCAAATGTAACTCACATTGTCGCTGTCCTGGTGGGTTCAGTGGCGTGTGAAGTCAAACTTATTATTAATTATGAGGGGCTGGGCAAAGGCTCAAAGGAAACATTTTAGAGTTTTGATGCTCTCCAGTCTCCTTGTGTGCTTTGACAGATGGATCTACAATGGCACTTAACCAAGTCTAATTTTCCCCAACAGAGCCAGTGATTCAGGCTGCCTTGTTAATTTTTTATGTGAATGTGTCTCAGATATGATGCTGCTTTGTTTCAGCACATGTCAGCCGTTTAAAAGAAACCACAAGGCAAACCTTTTTGTCAAACTTTGTCATTTTTGAAGTGCGTTTGTATTCTCTCAGATAAGTTTTGCTATCCTTCTCCTGCTTCCACTACCACCACCACCAACACAAGCACCCCCTCAGACACTCCTAACTCAAACACTCCCAAAGACTCAGCCAGCATTTGATGAGAATCCCCTCTATAAATTTCAAAGAGAGATCAAGCAGAGAAAAAAAGCAGTGCACCACGAAGCCATCTCTGTCCACTGGTTGTGTTAGTCCCTGTCCTTTAACAGTAGGGGTCAGTGTGCTATCATCATAGTTCCAAGCCTTGTCACTGCAGAGGCTTGGCAGCTTTAATGAGGAAAAGGCATCTGAAGTTTTTTGTTCCTCCTGATAACGCAGAGAGCCATGCTAGAGCTAGAGGCTAGATGAACATGATAGACAGAAATCCTATTGATGCAGTCTAGGTCATGTGCTCTTGAGTGATGAAATATCTCAATGTATGGGATGCCATACATTTAATTAATTTAATTGTTTCCTTAATCTCTTTCAATAGTAACATAATGCCAATCACAAAGGGAAATAAAAAAAGAAAGATACAAACAAGACAAATGAGAAAATATCCCTTGTGGAAGATTGAAAACAAAAAGCAGAGCTCTCACACCTGGACACGTATTGTTGCAAAGTCAAAATAAATGAAAATTGATTAATAATCAGTTCAATGTTATATGAGACTTCCCCAGATAAGCAACAGATATTGCAAACATGGGTGGCGTTTGATATAGAGTGGCGTTTGATATAGAGTTCCCGAGAGCTGATTACAGGAAGTCTTTGTGGTGTGAATCTACAACTCTACATTTGTGATTTTCGAGTACTTTAAGGAATAAAAAAATCAGTATGAAGGGTAAAATAGGAAAACTTATCACTTCACTTCACATACAAAACAATAACTTTTATTTGAGTAACACTTTACTTGAAGGTGTTTTCATAATTACGTGAGGGTGACTTAAGCCTGTTGTAAACATGATTTGAGAAGTATCATACGTGTATTGTCATTTGGGTTTTGTAAAGTCTAAATGTCAAAAAAGTCTGCATTTCAAAACTGGGTGACACCTAATGAATGTCAAAACAGTCATAAAGAGACATATTTTAAACCTCTCAAATAAAGCATTCCCATTAGCCTTTCTATTGTCCAATGCTGTCACAAGACATCAGAGACACTTAAACAACACCTAATTATATATTGCTAACTCCTACATCTTGTCATCGAGCTTTAGCTTGACAAATGTTAGAGGTGGTTGGTCTAACAATGCACAAAGAAACAATTCAGTCTGTGGCACAGACCTAAGTTCAAGGGCTAATGAAAAGAACAAGACAGGAGGTCTATCTAAAACAAAACAACAAGGTGGTATTGATTTCCAAAGGGAAAAGCCTTTTTTGGAACAGTCAGACCCAATTTATTTAACTCAAAGGAGTCACGAAAGTCTCTGATCTACCACCAGCTGACCTGTGGGTCTAGTGTGCGGGGGCCGGATGAAGACTATCATATTTCAGTGGTCACGACAAATACCAGGGGAATATTCATTTATTGAATTATCTTGGGTGCTGGTACGCCTGAGCAGATATGTGGCTTTCCACTGACCTTGCTCATTGCTCACATGAGGTGCTGATTGAGAAGGAGGAGGAAGAGGAGGAGGAAGAAGGGGAGGAAGGCATTTCATTGTTTGGCGCGCAAGCTTCCATCGCTTCCTTCAATTACGAATGACTAGACACCCACATTTATGTGTGTCTGTCTGTCGTATGTGTATGTATGTACCCACATTGGAATGCACTTATATACACTGGAAATCACAGGCCTTGGAAAAATAGAGATATGAGATGGCCACTTATTCTCAATTTAAAAGCAATGTGGGAGTGCCTGAATGGATATGATCCACCATTAATCAAAATCCAATCCCAGCCAGGCGCTCTAATCAAGATTCACTGTCTACCCATTTAGGAATGGGATGCAGGTGTTTAGAGAGGCATTTCATCTAACACGATTACTGAACATTAATAATACTATTACAGGATGCTGACAAAGTGGCTGTTACCCATTCTACAATCAATCCCTCATCCAGTGTGACAATCCCCATGGCTGGGCCAAGCATGGGGCTTTCTCAGTGCTCTTCTGTGAGAGGAAGCCCATTTGAACACAACTGACTCCGAAATGCACACAGAGGGCTTATATTTGGGCTTATATTTAAGACAATACCAATACCGATTTCCTTTTCCATTCCATACTTTGCCTCCCCTTTGGAGGGTAGTGTTTTCACAGACAGGGGCCCAATTTGAGTTTCACTTCAGATCTTTTCAATTCCCCTCGGCTCTGCCGCTACTGGAGGGAGTGGGACAGCTTCCAGCGTGTGCTTTTATAAGAGGCTGATTAGCATGCAGAGTTGTTTAAATTGCCTCCTGGAGGGTTGAGGTTGAATCAAACAATATCCTTTGGCTTTGGACTCTGGCCCCTTTGCTTCTCATTTATTTTTATACTAGGTTAAGATGGAGACTTGGCATCAGGCCACTGCGAAAAGGTATGCCCAAGGGGGGTGGGGTGGGGGGGGGGGGGGGGGGGGGGCTGACTCTGGAGCTGATGATGAATCAGTTCATTTCAGTTCAATAAAAGTGCACAGTTGACTCTTTTCTTCCCCTGTGACAGCACACCCTCTAAATATGTGTTTCGTTAATGAATGCTTTAGGTAGGCAAAACAATATAATGAAAATGTCTCTAATGCTATTATCAAACTTTACTACTACTGCTATATGTTGTGTCACTATATTCTGTTTTATGAGAATACCAGGATTGACAAAAGACAAACTGTTCTGCACAGCCGTTCTAATTGTCTGTTTATTGTAATAACTTCCCAAGATGCATACAAAGACAACAATATTGTAACACAGATTACTAGTTATACTGTTTCAATATAGTATACTGTAAACATGTTTTGATCAGTGTCGACATCAGTTGAGTGAGGAACTTTCAAACTCTCTGAATCTCAGTTTATCTTTACCCAGGAACCTCAGAAATAGAGACCATTAAGAAGTGCTTAAGAGGTTTGATTTTTCAAATACAGTATGCAGCATGTTTGTAGAAAATAAGTTTTTGCCTTAAACATTCTCTAAATGTAATGTCTGAAAATTGGGTTGCTCTGAATGCTCTCACTGCCATTGCTGGCCAAGATATGATTACTGTATCAGGGACACTCTATTACCACACTCCAACTTTGCATACTTGGTAGACTGTTTACAATACAGGGCAGCCTAAACTTAATTATAATGTTTCAAAACACGCCTTTGTGGTTTTCACTTATGTTTGATGTCATGTTGACTCTTTTGTGTCAGTTCCTTTTTGTCACACACACTCGGCACACACATTCGTCAGGAAACGTTTACAGTAAACTCAATTTCAAAGTGTAAATAGTATTTTTTTTCCAGGCTGACTCTCTGACACTAACATATGTCTCAGAAATATTCACTATGTTGCACGCATATGTAGATTTCCATTTTTAAGGATGGAAGACTATGTGCATTTCTTGTTATACTAATCTGCTTAGACAAGCCATATTTTAAGGTTACAAAAAAACAAATTATACCGCATGTCAAAACTAGTTTAAGTAACACATGCAGTTACATTTCTGGGTTCAGAATATGCATGCATATGCATTAAACACATAACAGGTATTGGCACATCATAAAAAAATATATGATTTATGCTACATAATGGCATCTATTTTAGTGTAGATTGAGCATGAAGTCGAACTCAATCAATTAAATTCAATCTACATGAGCAAAGTCAGATGTCAGTGACAGATGAGACATTATAGTGATATATTCTACTATAAATGGCAATGGCGTATAATGTCACAGGATATAGTAAATTAATCCCAAAACATGAAAATGTGTGGCAGTATGAATATTTTTGCTATTTTTGTCTGATGGCACAGTTAAGAAACAAACATACTGTACATCGTTACTAGTCAAATGTTGCCAGGGTGAGAGCGAGTCTGAGCCATGCCCATTTTGCTCTGCCACTGTGAATATTGGCCAAAAGTATTCTGCATCTCGGTGAGCTCAATGAAGCGATCTGGACCAAAACACTAACCTTTTAATTTTTAGAATAGTGCCACAGTAAATAAGAACACACAGGACTGTTTGTCTTTCATGAACAACAGTTGATTTTTTTTCTTCTGTTGTCATGCATGACAAATAATACTGCATTTTAAACTGTGCTGCTCTTCTTCATATTTTCTTGATTGTCCTGCAGTAGTAATTTGAACAAGCTCTCTGTCAAAGAGCCTTACTTTATCCTTGTCTGACACAATTTTACCTGTGCCAAAGACATTCTACTTCTATATTTCTTCCCTCTGCTTGTTGCTTTGATTTCATTTAACCCTGTGAAAGGGAACCAGCCGACTGATATCACTCTGTGTTATAATTGATCTCAGGGCTCTGGGTGTCAGGCTGAGTCCTCGGCCACCCCCACTGTTCTGTGACAGAATACTGCAGCAGTGTTGAGCTCTGCCTGTTTTCTGCCCTATGCTTCAGGTTTTTCCGAAAGCAGAAAAACAATGGGAGTCTTTGTCTAGGCCTGGACAAAACACATCCCCTATTTTTCAGTGTTAAAACTTAACAGGCATCCCTGCTGATAATGGTTGGAAAAAATGTGCTGGCACCACCTTGCTAGGTAATTGCACAAAATGTGGCTAATTTATGGGTGCTATCTTCACACCAATGAGATGGCACAGTTCTTGCATGCTGTGCCAGCAAACTGTTGACGTTTAGTGCATAAAGGGACAGTGCAGGAAAAATGTTCAATCAATTGTAGGTTTGGATGGTACAGTCATAAAGCAGTTAAATGTGGACATGCTGTGGTTGTTTTACACATTACACATTAAGCAATGGCTTGTTGATCTTGACATTAAGTTATTGTGGTTTGTATAGAGTGTTCAAGAGCATTGCAGTGTACTGGAGTGAAGCTCTGAGAGGGTAATGGTTTTGGATTCCCTGCTTTCTCAGACGTAAGAGGCAAGTCTGTGCCAGAGGAGAAATCACACTAGCCAGAAACCCACTCCAGACAACCTTCTGAATTTTACTTGTATGGATCTGGTAATCATGATCTACAGACTTTTTTTTGTGAGCCAAGTTCTTGAAAATCTCTCTGACACCTACAACTTAGTACACAATCTGACCCAACTACAGTTAAAAAGTGTGTCTGGTCTCTGTGGTTTGAACTGTCTAAGGCATTTTTAACCTTGTGTCATTGAGCTACAGTAACCTCAATTCTCATTTTCCTATTCTTTGGTGAACTGTTATAATTGGAAATCAAATTCCTTTCTGATTGTTTTGTGAAAGGGTTGGGTCTCCACTGACCAGATCATTTGACCCAGAGAAGAAATGTTTCATTTTGATAAACTATACAAATCAAACTAATAAGGACTGATTCATGAAGATCACAGCAATGAGGAATTCCTAAATGGTCTGCGACCTATAGCTCGTCTATGGCACTTCATGTATATGGACGCCCTGAATGCTTCCTCTTTATCTCACTCTTGCTCACTCTTGGACTATAGCATCATGTCAGGCTGCTGCTACTGCCCATGTCTCTATGGTTTGACTGCTTTTAATAATGTGGCACTATAGCATGGGATTATTATGGGACTGTTATGATGCTTTCTTAACACAATAGATTTAATCATGTGAGACCTTGGGGTTATTATTATCCTATTGTTAAGAATTAAGGCTCTCTTGTCTGTTAGACCTCTATAGAACTATAGTAATACTATGAACTAATTGCCATCTGAGCGACTGCAAATTGCAAACTTGCATGATCTGAGCATGTTGGATTAGCCGTTCCATAGATGTGCCAACAGGTTTTTCTTAGACAACAGATGTAAAATAAAGGGGTTTTTCATTGCCCCTGTTACTCACGGCTGGGTACTCTCTACTATACGAGACATGACATTTCTACATTGTGCTATATACATTTAATTTAAAGTGACAACAATTAAATATAATTTAAATATAATTTTTTCAGTGTAAACTTCTCATTGCTTTCCCCACCCTGGACACCATTGCATGGGTTGCATACAGTCCCTTCTATTCTAATTGCGTTCTAAAAGTATTTTGATATTGGCAAAGTATAGCAATGACCTGATGTCACAAAAATTTGGAAAAAATATGAGCAAAACCCACCGCAAGCCAAGGGATGAGTTAACACAGCCATCTTCCTTTATTGTGGTGTATGATTTGGAACCGGGACATCTCCAAATCATCCCCATATGTGTGGGAGCTGATTTATACGCTGTAAAGCGATGTAAAAAACTTATATATTATAACCAAGCAGCAGATTCTCACCAGATTTCTGTTGCTTGGGTCCAAAAAGGCAGAAAATAATATTTGTCAACCAACTATTTTAGCCTCAATAAACATACAAATAAATTAGTCTGCCTAAAACATTTCTATGTTTCTTCATTTCTTGATTTTTCTAAGGGATTAATAAAGTATAATCTAACATAATCTAATCTAACACATCAGTGTCATTATAACTAATGAATTTGCTTGCTTGAGAAATTACTCCAATATATCTTGTGGTGTTACAGCTCCTAAGTCTTACAGTAGGCCTACAATAACATCAACATTCAAATAGCTTCTCTGTGACCAAGAATGGCTGCAAGAGAAAAAAAAGCTATTTGAAAACATTCTATAGGCTACATACTCAGTGATGCTTAGATTTTTACTTTCACACTACATTTATAGCAAATACTGTCATACAGTTCTGTCATAAAAATCCTTCAACAGGAATGGCCTAATGTGCAGAGCTCCATTCATATCCATATGTTAATACAGTTCATTTATATTCTTCCAGCAGTACGTCGGCAGTGCCTCTGTCTCGCTACCCTAGATCCTTCAGTGAGCACATGATTCATCTGGACAGTTTCCAGAGACTGAGTCAGTAATCATCCAAAACATCTCTGTGGAGAACAGATCCTTCTCAACTGGAAGGCGTGGGCACTTGTGATTGTCCTCAACCATCATGGGCCTCAAAAAACAGATGTCTTGTCTTATCCCTAATCACGAAGGTGACAGCTGTCTTGTCCAACACAAAATTCAGCTCAGTGTGTCCTTGATATACAATGTGGTATTGCTTTCCTAAGCAGCACCATGGAAATTGTATTCAAGGAAAGTCATGACACCAGAAACATCAAAGCAGTAACTTTGCAGTGATTTTACTTTACAAAGTGTTGTTCACAAAGATGAGGCTTTGTGGAAGCTTTGAAGCTTTTCAGGAAATGTGTTGCAAAATGGTTCATTTGTCGAAGCCTCATATAAGCTTCAAATGCTCACTAAAGCCATCTAGTGGTGAATAAATATTACATTTATGCATTTAGCAGAGAATTGAATATAAATAATCAACAGGAAAAAATAATAGTCTACATATCTTAACACCTTAGCACACTGTTAATTACACAATGCTTATGTGAGGTAGTCACAAATTGTATGTGGTAGGCCTATATTTCTATGAATACAGGATAAAAGAAAATCCAGTGTTTTCATCACCAAAAGGGACATTATGGCAGTGCATTTCATGGAGACATTGGAAGTCCTACTGTTATTAATACCTTTACATGTTAATTAGTAACACTTCCTCTTTTTGTTCATGTCCATTTAACGAAATGCGCAAGTTGCAATCCACCACAAAAAAAAAAAAAAATAAAATTGAATAAATAAAATAAAATAAAACAATAAAAAAAACCTACACTTCTTAAAAACTGTCTTCAATCACTGACAAAAAAACCCACGAGTGTGTATTCTTCGTGGGACACACATCGAGATGTCCCGCCATAATCGAACCCCATTTAGAAGTGGTTGCACCATTATACAGTATATCATACATATATCAACATACATTATATATCATAATATAATGTGACATCCTCAATACACACTTCAAAGCTTCAATACAATCTGGCCATTATTAGTTCAAACTGGTATGCCAGCTAATTACTAACTCAGTCTTCCAACTTTGCTCTCTTGCTCCTCCAACACTGAAACTAAAATCAACTCATGCATGGGCCTTATGAAATCATTATAGTCTAATCATCACTGGCCTTCAGTGGCAAATAATGGACAACTGTATGAGTGGAGCTCAGTAGTTAATACTATCCCTGGAACTCAATGTTGCTCTAAATATGCCAATAAAGTAAGCAAACTAAACCGAAGGAAAAAAGATTTTCAACATCTAAGCATTTTCCAGAATGAAATGTGTCGAAGCGATGTCTTTTTGACTTTTCATACTTTTCTTTAGTCAGCATGTAATAAGTTGAAGATGGAGCCGAACAACATCAAGAATTGTAAGTTTCTGTTTCAGTAGTCTCCATAGAAGTGCCATCTCTAGGAGCATTCCACTTTCATTAATCCAGGCAAGGCAAATATGAGACCAAGGCCTGTGACGCCATAGTCTATCCATGCTCTTTAAATTTAGTGCATGCTACAGTAACCTGGTGTGTTTGTGGCGACTTCAGTAATACATGAGTCATTACTCAGGTAGTGCAATGTCGGGTGGGATTGAGTGGCTTCTGTGTGAATGAGAAAACACTGCAGGGACTAGAAGGAACACACACAAAGCCGCCAGAGATGTCTGCTGCTCCTGCCGTAGGTGATCCAGTAAATGAGAAGCAGGCCACACAGGGCAGCACTCCAGCAGAGGAAGAGGTGGCATTCAGTGTTTATAATCTCAGAACTCTTGTTGTTTTGACTTGTGTGGTAAGAACCCTGGGGTTTCATGGAGCCTTTCCTTTAGTCGAAAAGTCAGACAAAAAACTCCAGATGCATAGTTTCTCTGCGAGGTGCTTGATAGGTAGTCAATCTTAGCTTCCATGGGAGTGAGAGAATGAAAGCCAACAAAGTGTTGGCATGTTCATATTATTGTGAATTCATTATGTTTTTGAAACACATGACTGATGGAATGTTCATGATCATTTCATCAGCTATGAGGACCACCATTATGTGGTGAATGTCAGGTCCATATAGTGAACCAACTGCATTTATCTGATCAGTAATCTGAGCAGTTTTTAGAGATGCAGGGGAGCTCTGCCTCTGAAAACAGTCATGGGACTTCTATCTGTTTTTCTGTGCTGGTTCCCACAAACTAAGCAACAGCTGTATCTGTAGGCCTACTATGAAGAACAAAATAGTACTTTCTCCAGCTGTGTTGAGGGACCATACAAACCACAAAAAAAGCAAATATTACCCACCAATGAGTGCTTTGTTAACAAAGTGATGGAGGATCTTACCTTTAATTAGAGATTAATTACGGCTTTAGGACATTAAGTAACATTAAGTTTTTTTTTCTGCTTCTATACTCATTCATTTTGATTTTGTATAATTAACAATATTCGTCAAATAGCCATTTCCATAGTCCTAATTTTGGTTCACTTCCCCAATGCTAGGGAGATTTACAACGGGAGAAACACAGCTTTCACTCTAAATATTTACAGATTCTGCTCCTAGTCATCCTTGCTGGCAGCTAATGACCAAAGGTGCTAATTTTTCACTTCATAACTTGTACCTTTCTCCATCATGCGTTTTCAGAAAAATATTTCAAATATGAATACCATAAAGCAATATAAAGTATTGAGACAAAAGTATAAATAGACCTACAAATCATGTGACAGACAGCTTCTTGGCTAGAGTAGACGTGCTATCCCAGTGCCTCGTAAGTAGATGTGCTACCCCAACACATTTCTGTAAGCTATTTGGTTAAACTTTTACCCACTCATTTTTCTCCAGTGCTATTAATAGCAGTCTGGCTGCATGACACAATATTTTAGTTTCTATTGGTCTTTAATTGGTCTTGAATTGTAACTATTCCCTTTAAAAATTTTTTACAGTACACGACAGAACATGCAAGATACAGTAAACTCAACTTTACTCACATTCATGAATCTCTGTTTTCTCAAACTAAATTAGAAAATTGGACGATACTAAGTTGGACATCAGAATTGTATTAATGTACTGCTCTTTGACCAAGAAGGAACAGAGCATCAATTATCTTCTGGCTTTCCAGAACCAAGCCAATCCTATCAGACAGACTTAGACTGTGGAACCTGCCTATGGCCTTTCCAGATGTTCTCTCTTGTATTTCATTTAATCCAACACCTCTTCAGGCCACTGTCCAGGCATAAATCAGCCAGAGGAATCTAAGGGCATGTGGCTGGATGTAGAAGTCATACAGAAGAGTTTGTGATCTCAGTGTGGATCTCTCTTTCTCTCTCTCTCTCTCTCTCTCTCTCCAGAAAACAATTAGCTGCACCAACCCCAGGAGCTTTCCGAACCTCCTAAAGTGTTTGGGATTCCCTTTACTGCTCCTCGGCCTTGCCTCAAAACCACAGGGAAATCTGAGGTTTACAAGATGTCTTGTATTTTATTTCTTAGAGGACATGTGGTTCACAAGTCACTGACTAACATGACATAGAGTTTGCAGCTATTTCATTTTTTTCCTAAAAACAATAAGCTCTATGTATTGTTGTTCTATGTGTGTACTGCAAACTAGCACACCTTCCCCTTTTCTAGATATGGAACTAATAAAACTAATTAAAACTAAAACTAATAAAAACCATTACATGCATACATATATATATATATATATATATATATATAAATATATACATATATATATATATATATATATATATATACAACATTCAAACATACTACATACAAATACAGATCACTGAAACTCAGTGAGACTTTGAATGAACAACAATGAAATTCCACCAGTAAATCCGTTCATTCTGGCTTAATATCTCAAAAAAATGTTGCGTGTTGAACCTAATGGCACAATGTATTTAATATGAAAGAAACTTGACCGTCAGCATTTTGCCTCTAGATGTGACTTTGTATTTTACTATGGGTGAAGAATGAAATTGAATTAAGCAATTAACTTACATTAGGGTCTGATGGCAACATAAACGATTTCATGTAGAATTGTATTCTTGCATGCAGATACCTATCAAAAAAAGTTCAAAATCAATTGTATATGTTCCACATAAGAAAAAAAGTCTTTTGTACAAATGTACCTTAAAGATTCTTTTTGCTGAGAAGATAAAGCAGTCTCCTGAAAATCTAGGACTTTATTGACCACCGGAGGCCAATCCTGACTCAAGGTACGGAAGGTTAGAGTCTCAGTTTTTCTGTCTAAAAGTTTTGCAGAATGGCAATCACCTCCAAAAATCCCAGGCTTCTTGGTTTCATCTCAGTCCATCTGAACTTGCCCAAGATGAGTAACACCTTGATCCATGCCCATTCCGGACCATTCTGTTATTTCACCATGTGCAGAATCACAGACTGACTATCGGTGAAGTGTTTTATTTCTCCTGGAATTCTCAGACTTTAAAATTCTGGAAGAATAGCAGTAGAGAGAAACCAATGCTTAAAAATCCACTTTTGCACATTAAATCATTATGTCCTTAAATCATTGGCTTCAAAAGAGGCATCTATGTCAGGAATATGGGTAGCTCTAAAAATATCCATTGTTACTACAAAGTTCAGGCCATACCTCAGTACACTTCAGAAGTCCACAAATGCATCTGAAGAACATTACTTTCTCAAGTGCTTTTAATGAACTACATAAATCACTATCCTCACACATTCAAACAATGTGCAAATACCACATCTGTTCAACTGGGGGAAAGCAGAGGACTACTCACATGCAAAGTACACCACATGTGATGATTTAGTGTTTGAAGGCCTTTAGCCTGGAATCGTTGAGAGTGAAAGTGATGTCTGTCTCTGTGTGCTACTGTAGTATAAAGAAATTGTAGTTAATATAATATTCTGTATTGAAACTATATTGGTTGTTTCATATGTCACAAACCTGTGACCAACCCTGTTTAAGCACCCCAATGTCTAATCAAGTCCACGACCGTGTGACCATTGTTTCTGTTGCCAATGCAATACTTATCTGGCCCAATAATGCACACAGCGCACAGTGCTTTTGCGACTTGCGCAACCTTTCATTGCTATTTTGTGCGAGTGCATCGTTCTTTTTTCCGGCAGAAAAGTACGTTGTCAATATAGCAGATGGCTTTGCGCTCTGTTGGGTGTGTCATTGAAAAGAAGGGGTGTGGTGCGGTGCATAGCGCGGATTTTGTATTTTACAAGAGGTAAACGTGAATTCGCTACTGACCAGAAGAAACCTAGTCAGGAATCATTCGCGCACTGTTCAAAGGCTATTTTACCAGCGCTTAGCGCTTTGGGATATGGAAAAGTGCAGGCACAAGCTGCTTCTTTCATCAGCAGGAGCAAGCAGCTCAGTCCTCGAACTATAAAATTCAAATGTACATCACATACATAACACCATGGTTATTTTATTAAAATATATAATATTTGCAAACCTTAGTTCAGTGCAATAAGCACTGGGAATTAATAAGTAACTGATGGCTATTTGACCAGTGGACACATAGGGATGTAAATACACCTTTCAAGCGAGATTGTCAAGAAACAAGACTGTAGGCCTACATATTAGGCTACACCACCAGAACATAATTTAAAGTGGTAGTTCGGTTTTTTACTCTTTGAGCCCCTTTCACAGATTGTCTAAAATGCAATAGAATGTCATGTCTGGAGGGAGACACCTGCCCGCTAGAGGGCGCAACCGCTCGTAGGTAGGCGGATGTGTAATGTCTCACTCTAATGATCAAGCTGAAGGTGTATTGGAACTATGACCATCACTACTTAAGGACTACTCTCCTCCTACTGCTCCGACATGAGTTAATGTGAGTACTCTCTTCACCCTCGTTTGTTTGACTCTCGTTTGCTTAATCGTGCCTCGTAAGTTTTATGTTTGCACGTAGTATTACTCCCGTAGTTTCGGCTATCGCTGTCGGCCGGCGAATGGAAGCTTCTCTGGCAGCGTAGCGTTTCGGACTGTGCGCTTCCTTTTTTGACTGAGATCTCTTTCCTGGGTTTCGAGTGCGACCTTCTGGGATTACTTGAAGACCCTTTTTCTATGTGGATTATTGACTGTCGTGGAAGAATACGGTGTTGGAACTTTCTTTTGTTGTCTAAGGGGATCATTACGTTTCCGTGACTGTGATACTAATCGGTGTGTGACGTTGTTTGACTGTGATCTACGGATCTCTCTTGTTTGCCTGTGTGCTTCATGCCTATGTTCTGTGTTGAGTGATGTGGGGCTTATTGAACTGTGATGCCTTTATGTAACCAAGTTGAATTCTGTGTTTGTTTTTGACGTGTATTCCTGAGAACCCCTGTGAATTCCTGTATCAGCTCCTTTCTTCCTCTTTAATGTTCGCCCTGGTTCTATTGTGGGTTCTGAACTTAACCCGGCCATAGAGGGCGCACTTGTTTTTGTTTTCTGTCTATCGCCAGACCTCTAGCCCAGTTTTCTGTCTATCGCTAGACCTCTAGCCCAGTGTTGAGGATTAAATATTAAGTTCTCCAACTCCGCTGTCTGCAACTGCACTTCCTTGCCCTGCCCTGATAACATGTCGGAGCCAAACCTAAGTGCAGCAGACACGCTGGAGCTGCGAGATGCCATCACAGTTAGCTGCATTGATTAATGACCAGCAGCCCAGGATTCACTCCCTTGAATTGAACATGCAACAATTAGCCACCTCGATGCAGGCTCTTCAGGTAGCTGGTGTGGCTCCACCCAACCCAGCAGCAGCCCCATTGGCGGGTGAAGCCCCTTTACAGGCTCCCCCAGTAGTTCAGGCGGCAATCCCCTTGGTCTCAACCCCGCTCGTTGCTCCCACCAACTCCTGTGAACATTCTCACGCCCCAGCCTGGGGCTGACCTCGCCCAAGTTCCCCCAGAGTACCATGATCTGAAGGAGGTTTTTTGTAAGAAGGCCACTGTGCTCTCCCCCCCACCGCCCTATGATTGCGCTATAGACCTTCTACCTGGCTCTGCCCCTCCCCGGGGCCGCCTATATCCTCTTTCAGTTAAAGAAACTCAGGCGATGGAGGATTATGTGCAGGAGGCATTGCGCCTAGGACTAATTCGCCCCTCCAACTCGCCGGTAGTGGCTCCCTTTTTCTTCATGGCGAAGAAAGATAGCGGGCTAAGGCCATGCATTGATTACAGAGGCCTCAACTGTATAACTAAGAAAAACAAATATCCCATTCCTTTGATGTCCACAGCTTTCCAATGTCTGCAGGGGACTACTGTCTTCAGCAAGTTGGACCTTTGGAACGCATACCATCTTGTTCGCATCAGGGCCGGGGATGAGTGGAAGACGGTGTTTATCAACCCCAGCGGCCACTATGAATATCTGGTGATGCCCTTTGGCCTATCTAACAGCCCCACATTTTTTCAAGCCCTAATTAATGATGTCCTCCGAGAATTTTTTGTTTATTTCGATGATATTGAATTTTTTTCTAAATCTCTCTCGGAGCACGTTCAACACGTCTGCTTGGTGTTGCAGGCCCTCCTACGAGACAACTTGTATTGCAAGGCAGAAAAGTGTCTGTTTCACTCCCCATCCACTACATTCCTGGGCTTCGTAATCGGTCCACAGGGCCTAACTATGGATGAAGAAAAGGTTCGCGCCATTCAGGAGTGTGCTGTACCTACCACCATAAAGCAGGTGCAGAGGTTGTTGGGCTTCACCAACTTTTATCGTGCTTCATTAGGAGCTACAGTAGCCTGGTGTCTCCTATTTCATCCCTGCTACGGGGGAAGCCATGCCGGCTATAGTGGTCGGAGACAGCCCAGAAGACCTTCGAGGATCTAAAACGCCGCTTTTGCTCAGCCCCCATCCTGGCCCTCCCTGACCCAACCATTCCATTCGTGGTGGCAGTGGTCGACACTGGAGTGGGCGCTGTTTTGTCTCAACGAACAGCAAAGGATCACAAGCTTCATCCATGTGTGTTCTTCTCCCGGGCATTGTCCCCTGTGGAACGCAATTATGATGTAGGGAATCGGGAACTGTTGGCCATGAAGCTAGCCTTGGAGGAGTGGCGCCATTGGCTTGAAGGGGCCACCGAACCTTTCCTCATATACACCGACCATAAGAACCTTGAGTTCATTCGGGATTCTAAGCGCCTTAACCCTAGGCAAGCCCGATGGGCGCTGTTTTTTGGACGATTTGATTTCATTGTGACGTACCGCCCAGGCTCCAAGAACGGCAAGGCCGATGCGCTCTCTCGTCTTCACGCGGCCGGCATTGAGCCAGTTACCCCCCACCCCATCCTGCCCCCGTCCAGGATTTTGGTGGCCGTTCGGTGCCAGATCTCGCAAGCGCTTAAGCGCACAACCACCCTGGCAGACACCCCTCTGGGCCTTCTCTTCGTTCCACCAGTCTGCCATCCCAACTGGCGGGCCACCCAGGGGTACAGCGAACTCTGGAGCTGCTCAAAAGACACTTTTGGTGGCCCAGGGTCAGTCAGGATGTAGCGGAGTATGTGGCCGCTTGTACCATCTGTTGCTCAGCCAAATCTGACAACCGTATACCTGCAAGCCTATTACAGCCCCTTCCTGTTCCACGCCGGCTGTGGTCACGTCTCTCTGGATTTCATCACCGGTCTACCTGAATCTCGGGGTCACACCACTATTCTTGTAGTCATAGACCGGTTCTCCAAGGCGGTTCGGTTCATCGCCCTGTCCAAACTTCCCACAGCGAAGGTGACGGCGGAGATCCTGGTAAAGGAGGTTGTACGCTACTATGGACCCCCCGAGGACCTTGTCAGTGACAGGGGCCCCCAGTTTGTGGCCCGTTTTTGGAAGGCCTTTTGGCGCGAGTTAAGAGCCTCCGTCAGTCTGTCTTCAGGCCACCACCCGCAGACGGAGCGTGTAAACCAGGCCTTGGAAACCTACCTCCGATGCTACGCCTCACGGGACCCGGTCACCTGGAGTCAGCACTTATTCTGGGCTAAGGTTGCACACAACCAACAGTGGAGCTCGTCTACAGGGACCTCCCCCTTCGAGCTCATGTGGGGCTAGCCTCCCCGCTTGCTTCCCACAACTTCCCTCAGCTTCCCTCAGTGGATTGTCACAAAGTGTTTTGTTCGCTAGTAGAAGCTCAAAATGTTGGAAAATGGTGCTTAATGCCTACACATGTTGCTTAAATAAACGAAATAGCAAAGACTCATAGGTTCAAAGCTGCAGGCTCTGTAGGTGCAAGTGAATAGGCTATTCTATGGCAGTATAATCCCCTATCACAAATAATGAAATATCACTTCCTAATAACCTCTGCGCCTGTTGTTGTGAGAATCCATGCTGCATTGAGGAATGCATTTGTAACTTTTTGCTTCGCTGTAAGTGCCTGAACTGGATCTTGCAGCACTGTATACATTTGTATATCCAGCCGTCAGCGCTTAAATTAAAATAAACTCAATTCAATTTTATTTGTATAGCGCATTTTACAAAAGACAGGTATCGTAGCGCTTAACAAAGAGCACCAATTAGCAAGTGGATATGTTTTTTGGCCATGCGCCATCGCGTTGTGTGGCTACTACAACCTCCTCCTTGCAGGATGAGATGTTGGATGTTCATAAATTCAGGTAGGCTGAATGCAGACCTTCTTTGCTTCTACTTTTCTTTTCGTCGCTTTGGACAGTCACATTTTGCTTTGCTACTGTAGCTAAGAATCTTGAGTGTTTCACACATCCCAAACAGAAACAACATGAGGATGTCATGTGAGAATAAGCAACTTCTACTAATGCATGGCCAAATCATTAGCTATTCAGGTTGCTAAGCCTATCTGTTGACGAATGACAGGAGCTGTTTTTATTTTGTTGCCTATAGCTAATGATAGGCCTATAAATAGAGTAGCTGTCACGCCCTGTCCGTCTTGTTCTATGTCACGCCCTGTCTGTCTTGTTCCCTGTCACTTCCTGGTTTCTTGTTCCCTGTTACTTCCTGGTTTCTTGTTCCCTGTCACTTCCTGGTCTTGTCTTGCCATGTGCTCTTTTGTTTACCCCTGCTGTGTTCCTGGCTCCGCCCCTCACCTGCTCCTTGTCTCGTTCCCTCGTTATTAGTCTAGTCACTCCCTACTTAGTTTCAGCTGTGTCTTGTCTCCTTGTTTGAACCTAGGTATATAAACCCCTGCTTCTGTTCCGTCTTTTGTCTGTCATTGTTACAACTACCATGCTCTGTGTCGCACTTCCCTGTTTCCGTGTCTTCCGTGCCCTCGTATCAGTTTTGTGTTGTCTGAAATAAATCCTTGTTGTGGTGTTAATGTGCTTGCCTGGGTCTCTATTGTAGACCCGTGACAGTAGCATATAGGCCTATGATATAGGCTAATAATAGGCCTATGATATAGGCTTTTTTTTTCAGTAGGAAAGCATGGTTTGCCTGATGATGATGGCCCGCGATTGAATTGTGAAAAAAAATTGCAAAGAAAAACCTTTCCGTCAGATGATTTTTTCGCACATTGACCCATGCCATCGGCACACACCTCCATATCCCGTCTTCGTTCTCGCTGGAAGCGGGCCTGCTCGGCTTTGATTCAATCCTAGGAACAAATGAGGCGTCAGGCGGACCGGCACCGACGCCCAGGGCCTACTCTTGTCCCAGGACACCGGGTCTGGTTGTCCACTAAAGGCCTGTCCTTGAAAGGGGAAAGCTGCAAATTGGCACCTCGCTACATTGGCCCCATCCGAATCCCGAGGAAGATATCCCGCACTGCCTTCCTCCTTGACCTCCCTAGGTCCCTGCGGGCCCACCCAGTCTTCCACCGCTCGGCCTTACGACCAGCCT
>JAGFZM010000204.1:652939-705107 GCA_017657215.1 Limnothrissa miodon
GCTCGGCCTTACGACCAGCCTAATCCTCACCCCTGTGCCCTGCCCGCCCTGCTCCCCCTCTAGCTAAATTCATTGACGGAGGACCGACCTACACAGTTCGCAAACTTTTAGATGTATGTAGGGAAGGGAGGTCTACCCACTATCTGGTAGATTAGGAAGGATACGGCCCCGAAGAACGCACCTGGGTTTCGGCTAGGCACATAATTGATAAAACTCTGATCCGCCAGTTCAGAGCTACACGCCCTGGGCCCTCTGGAGCTGGCCCTTGAGGGGGGGATTCTGTCATGTCTGGAGGGAGACACCTGCCCGCTAGAGGGCGCAATCGCCCGTAGGTAGGCGGATGTGTAATGTCTCACTCTAATGATCAAGCTGAAGGTGTACTGGAACTATGACCATCACTACTTGGACTTCGCCAACTACTCTTCGTGCTCCGACATGAGTTAATGTGAGTACTCTCTTCACCCTCGTTTGTTTGACTCTCGTTTGCTTAATCGTGCCTCGTAAGTTTTATGTTCGCACGTAGTATTACTGGGGTTCAGGAACACTGAACCCCTTATGCAGAAAGGTGGCTCCTTGTGTATGTGTATGTATGAATGGAATATGTATGGGTGAGTGTGAGGCATACATTGTAAGGTGATTTGAGTTCTCAGAAGTAGAAAAGTGCTATATAAATGCAGTCCATTTAAAACAAAGGCACGCTTCCACTGTGACTCAACAGCTGTGCAAGCTGCCAGGAGATTCCCATTTTATTTATTCAAAGCAAATAGTTTGCAGATGTTCCGCCTGCCCTTGCCTTTTGAGTTAAGGAACATCCCACTCAAAGCTTTCCCTGAAGTGGAATGAAGTAGGGACAGTTGTCAGGCTGACACATCCCTACTCAGCTGAGGAGAACACAGCAAAGTCTTTCATTTCACCCTGACACTTTGTGACAGTAGGTCAGACAGCGTCTAGATTGGTTCCAGAGACTTCGATGTTTGTCAGTTCTTGTCATTCTTGGCCTGCTTGTCTTTATACCTTTAAAGCTAAATTAAAATCAAATCAGAAATAACATAAGGTAACACTTTTGGAGGGGAGCAATTACAAAGTCATTAGTCTGATATGTTTGCCCTTCCAATCCACTCGAGCTAGACTGAGGTTATGATTCATAAGCATCCTTTTCCCTATCAGAGCAATTCTCTGGAGCTCAGCATTTGGGTTCCAGGTTCTGTTAGTGCCTGAACAGTGATGGATGAGAAAATTAAAAGAAAGTTGCTATAGGAAGTTGGGCAAATACCTGAAAAATACCCAGACGTTAGATGTTTGCTCCAAAGGCTCTGTTGATACTGAACTGGCCAAACAACAACAAAAAAAACTCCCCAGAATTCAGAAAATGTATCTTATTTCACAAATCTTTGGATGTATTTACTTATTGAAGCAGATTTGGGGCTTCTGAATGCTTTGTCTTGAATTGCCTTAATTAGATACAGTATTTGTATTAATTTGAGGAGACTTTTATGATGGAAAAGCATTGGTTCTAATATTACACATGCCAACTTCCAGGAAGAATAAACAAACTTTGTGGACAGTGAAAGATTTTAGAGAAAATCTTCTGTTAGCATCATTGTCAAAATGTCGGTGTCAACCACTTTATTGCATGTTAGACAACTTGTGAAAGGGGTTCAAAGTGTTAAAAACCTAACTATACCTGTAAGACAATGTTATACCAAGGGTCAGTGAACAATTCTTGGGGTTATCCACTGTAGTCTATGACTGGGAGTTGCACATGCATTGTCAGTACAAAAGTTTTTGAAAACAGTGATTATGCAAACCCTTTCCAAGTTCTAATAAACAGGCCTGAAACGCCTGTTATACTGAATTTTTATGTTGAACATGACCTATGACCTGTAAAAACCTGTAAAATATGCTTTATTTTCAATAAAATTCAGGATATTTCTTTAATTTTTATTTATTTTTGAAAACTGAATTAAGCAAATGGCTCAAAAGTTCAATTCATGGATGCAACTCCAGCATTGGCCCATTGGTGGCGCTAGATCAAATTACTTGCAGACTTGAAACCTGATATTACCTTAAATATTTGAAACAAATGTGCTAGAATAGCTTTGAGAATTCAAAATAGTTTCCACAAAGACATATACATATAGAATTTGATCTACTTGGTTGTTATTAATGAGAGTGGTGCACTAAGGTATGAGCAACACAACTCAGTTTCTAGGCTGAGCAGCACATTGTCTTTTCAGCAGCTAAATGGCAGGCTTACTTGAGTTTAATGTTGTTAAATTCAAGCATACTTTTTTATCCTTTTGGCAACTTTGGCTAATTTCTAGATACTAAGAAACTTAATCTTATCATGAGCTTAAATATCTTACAAACAAATATTTATTGTAACGAGCATGTCATATTTTTTTTTTTTCTTCTTTCACATTTGCTTGAAATTCAATTCTATTTTTTCTTATTTTAAAAAAGGCAGAGCATTAGGGACCTGTGAGGGTGTGCGGGCATTCCACATAGAGAGTGCACAGGATGACAGTCATACTCTTTGGGTTTGTAATGAGGCCTGTTAGAGCCATTGCTATTACCACGGGTGTTATAAATGTCAGCAGGGGAAGCCTGCATGAAATGTGGTAGCGGACAAGTCTCTAATAAAGTTGTTAAATTTAAGACCAAGTTAAAATAATTGGCAAGGTTAATATGAAGCTAAGAGTTGTTGGTTAAGGTTAGTCACACCAGTGACACTTTCTTTTCATTATCAGGCAACAGCAGAGAAGTAAAAAGTTTATATTTATGTGAGTTTGATTTACCAGCTTGGTTCAACTGTACTTGTTTTTTGGCTTTTCCACAAGTAAAATCAGGTACCTGGTATCCAGTACCATTCTTGGTACCTACCACCAAGGTTCCAAGCATGCTAAACAATGCTGTAAATTTTGACATATACACACTGAATGTTACATTAAGGTAATAATTTGATTGTAGTGGAAAGCTGTAGCTCTGAAACCCAACCGAACAGAGTATAACCAAACGGAACCGAAAAGAGTTGGTACCAGTCAGTTGAGAACCCTCATCAGAATCTAGGCTCAATGTATGGTAGAAATGAGTTCCACAGGTGTCATGAAGCATTCAGGCATTTACTGGCTGTTCTGTGGCAGGTGGAATAGCTGATGCCTAAAAGACAGAAGCCGCTGGCTGTCCCTCTGCTGATAAAATGATGGGAAATGTCAAAACACTTCAGCCAATGTACTCTGGTAAGAAGGGCTCTCTGATTGGACAGCAATTTGGAAACAAAATAAGTTACCACATTACTCTATAGGTAAGGCTGTGCCTGTTTTGATTGCAATTTTAAAGTTAAAATGTTAAGATGTTGGATCATTTTGTTTCATACTGAGTTTATTTGAGATTGACAGTTTTGCAGGAAGTGATTGATTAGTGATTGACTGTGTTATCTTTGTTGAGGAACTGGAAATGTATCAGTAATCTTTTTGCCACATAGCTCATAAACAGGGAGTTGGGCCACTCCATGTCCTGCTTGCATTTACATTTCATCAGGGATTTGAACTGATTACCTGTTGCATATTTGTAGACTAGCATTTATAGATGCCGTGTGAGAACTGTTTTTCATGATGGAAAAATGTTAGCATTCATTCTCACAAAATACCATGCCTCTCAAGAGTTACACTAACAAACATGTTTTATTGCACTTCCGAAGTGTGTTCCAGGAAAGGCTTTTCATAGCATTTTTGACCATTGGCACTGTCCTGTGTAAAACTCATTTCATATTTAATGAAATGCATTGATAGCAACAGCCACTCAAGAAAAGCTGGCAGACATAACCACACACATTTGTCTCTTAAACTCAGAGCGGCTCATCTGGGAATAGTATATCCACACATGTTCCTTTCCATGGCATTCCCTCTCGCCTCTTAACAAGCTCACTGAGACATGTAAAAGCTTTCTTGTGGACTTTAACACGATGGCCGCTCCAATGCTTTCATCCTGATGGTCAGCAGTGAAACTAAGAAAGTCAGTATGAGAATGATTGAGATATTTGGCAGTGCAGAATAATTGATAACATTTGCAGCAGGTGAAATGAAGGAACTAGAAATTTCAATCAAGTGTATCCAAAGATTCCTGACTCAAGGATGAGCCTGTGAAGAAAGGTCTTCTGATTTATGGTGACACACGATAGTAACAATAGTACGGCGCTGTGAGAATCACAGTCTTGAACTAAAGAAGTTCATGGCATGTGTTATTTCAGGAGAGGGAAATTATAGTCGTTATTCCCTTGTCCTTTCATGATTTTGGCAACTGTTTGTCATTTGTCAGTAAAAGTGAATCGTTTTTAGCCAGCTAAGAATCAGAGAATCATGGTGAGAGAGCGTCACCATTCTGTCACCAGAACTGGTTGATGACAAAAGGTGTTACGATATTAAAATTAAATAAAAATAAGTGTCTACTTTGTTGTTTGTGTTGCACTAAGGGAAGCAAAACAACTCAATTTACAAGCTAGGCAGGATATCGTTTGTTTAGGAGCTAAATGGGAGGCTGACTTAAAGTTAGTGTTGTTTAAATTCAAGCATACTTTACTTTTTTATCCTTTTGGTGACAAGTTTTGAGCAACTTTGGCTGGTTTGGTTGATGGCTGATGATGAGCAACTTTGGCTGGTTTGGTTGATGACAAAAGACATGATTTAAAAAAGAAATACTGTCAAACAAATTAAATAATATGTTCTTTGGCCACACAACACACATTTAACATTTTAATGCACTATTATACATATGGTGAACTTTAAATTGTATTTATGTATCAGATTTGAGGAGTGGAGATCAATCCAAAAGATGCTAAACAAAAGAAAAAAAATCACTAAAGATTCTAAATGCATCCAAGTAATTTCATTAAGATTTCAGTACACTTGGCTTGCGAGGAGGCTTAAATGTGTCCATCTGCCTAAACAGTTTGATGCCTGAGTGCAATAAATTAAACCAAAGCACTTCAGACGTGACATGAAAGGTTCCAGACACAAGAGAAATCTTCTATACTTGACTGATTCGTGTTTGAATCCAAAGATGGATCTGTTGTTATGTTATCATGAGCTTACTGTACATCTGTGTGTGCTGGAAATTGATCTGACTAACAAGAAAATGCTTGGCAAACAATGCTTGGCTCGAGACTTGTCCTTAGAGGACCACATAAATAAACATTCTGAACCTAAATAATGGAGAAAATCAGAAAATCCTCTCTGTTACTGGAAACCTGCCCTGTCTCTCATTTCCAACTCACAAGTAATATATCCCAGAATAATCTCAAATTGTTTGTGTATTGTTTGCGAATACATATCTGCAACCAAATCCCCTGAAAATATCTGTGTCTGTAAACAAACAACCAAAAAGGGCAAACAGCAGTAAATCAGTCCATCCTATTTTATTTTATTTTATTTTTTGTATTTGTGGGCACAAAATGAAGTTTTCATTACATGATGTTCAGAAAACAGGATAACATCTGACTTTGCTGGTTTCCTCTTCAATTTCACCTAAGTTGTGAAGCATCCTCTGCACAATACTGCTTTCGAATGCTTTTGATTGTTTGTAGACTCTTTCCAGTCTATGGCTCTAGGCTAGACCTCAGTAAAGTGAAAACTGGGCCTGCCTGTGTGGCAATTTATGGTGCTGCTCTCTACGAGATGCTAGAGAGAGTCCTTTCATTGGGACAAAGAAATCTCTCTGTGCCCAGGGACACATATTTATTTTACGGCAAAACTTACATAAGCTCACATATGCCAAAATATATGATTTTCAAAGACAATTTAATGTATGCTGGTTATGACTTGATCAGAAGCATATGTGTGCAATACCTGGGGTACATATACAGACACACAGCGCATACAGACATACATGCATATGCACACACAAAGAGTACAGGCTCTGGCTCTAAAGAAAAATATGTTTTTTTTTTCATCAATTATGAAACGGATACAAGTAATTTGTTTTGAGAAATGTCACCTCTCCTAGAACCACCCCCACAAAAACACAGAGTGACAGTTGTGGAGGGCTGGCTCTGTGAAGTCTCAGCGAATAATTTGCCGGCATGTAGATCATAAATCATTACAATTGCAAATTAAATCCATGCTGCTATGAAGAGTGAATGGTTGATGTCTTTCAAGGCTGATATAGTGCATTTTGCCTTAACTACATAATTTTAAGCAGGCACAGTCTCCACCCCCATCTCACCCGAGCCCTGACTGCTCCAGTGTGAAAGAGATCAGCTGCTCTTTTAGTGTGTGTGTGTGTGTGTGTGTGTTTCATAGTGTATTGTTCCAGCGTCATAGACGAGGCCACACTGCCCTCATAAATACAACCAGAAGGTAGTGATTATTTTCCAAGATGTGGATAGCAGGACCTTGCCAGTTCATGCCTCTTTAGGAGTGTATTTGGCGTTTTGGCCTACTTCGCCTCAAAATGCTTTTAGTGTCATACAAGAGTGTCTTGTCCCATTTGGGAGTGCACTATTGTCTCTCAAAACCATTTCATTATGATTGTTCATCTGACACAGGCTTTATGAAACCACTTTTGAAGATGAGATAATAATCCATCCATGTAAATGCAATAACTTCATTTATTGTATGCAAATAGGTTAAATTATAAAGTTCAAAAAGAAAATAAAACTTCAAGCAACCATAAAGTTTTATTACAATTGTCTTTTTTATGACTAAAGTATTTGCATAGCAGTTATGTGATGACAAATGATGACAAATTTCCAGTTAATGTTTGGGTGGGTCGGTATGAGCAATTATGTGATGTCTGACAAAAATCTGTGTTCACTCTGTGTGCACTTGCAGATCACAGGAACTAACTAGGGTTTTTCAGAACCAACCGCAAGCTCTGTGACAATTGTTACCGGACATTATCAAACAGAAAAATGAAATACTGCTTTCTGATTGTCTGACAGTGTCCATAAAGATCTGAAAAAAAGTTTCATATGAAAACTTATCAGTATATTACAACAACAAGTACCCTTGTGAATCTACTTTGCACCTAGTCGCCAGGCTAAATCGGGAGACCCTGTCGGCCTAAATGTCACTTACACCAACATGGTTCTTACCCCTATCTCTTAGTTTGTCATAGTCCACAGAAATCAATTCTAATATCACACACTGTATTTGACCATATCATTTATTCAAATAAATTATATCATATTTGCATATACAATGATCATTTATTTTGTTTTTTAGTTTATATAGGCTGTAGTTCTAGACAATCCAGAGTTTGGAGATTTCCAACCATGTTTAAACCATGACTGTCATCTGTTGCATGCATCACAGGAAGAGGCCAGGCTGTGTTTTATCAGCAGGGAGAGTTTGCATTCAGTGCTCCTCACTGCAGTCTTTATTGCTGTCTTATTATATGCTCATCACCTGCACCTTGCAATTCATCTTTAACTCCACACTGTTGTGTGTGTGTTTCATGATCACATGCTTAAATTCCTGTCTTTTTAATTATGTTGACAAAACACCACTAGCGTCTGTCCCAGAGTTTCGTATTCAGAAATCAGTCGCACAAGATGAGACCTGGTCGACAACTGTTTATTTTCCTACACACTAAATAGGACCCCGGAGGATATTATGACTTGCTTTACCTTATCTCAGAGACTTCAAAGTCTCTGCATTTGAATTGATCCAGCTCTTTCTACAGTGTCTGCAACTGCTTTGACTGTCAGAGCGACAGGCCGACAGCGAGTGCTGTGCTGCAGCTGAGAGGCTACCTGGAGCTGGGCCAGTGATCCAGGCAATGATGATGGTTAACCGCTGGACACCTCATATCCTTTTATTGCCTATCTGCTCCAGTGCGCTCGCAGACTTGGAGGCGGAAGCAAGTGATAAAGACAACAGATTCCTCTGTATTATTCTGTGCTTTTCTCAAGACACACACACACCAATTCCACCACACACACACTTACACACATACACAGTCAAAGTCAGTTTAAAGATTAAGACACAAGCTTTTTTTTCTGAATTGCACACAGCAGATTAGAATCGCATCCAGGCACTGTAAGTGAGACACAGAGTTCTTTCAGCATAATAGACTTAACCCACTGGAAAATACGTATTTGGCCTGCCCATTAAACACGATTATTGTTGTTTTGTGTCGGTGTTGGAAAGGCATGATAAACCATGGTCCAAAGAAAAAAACAGAGGATGTCTGAGTGCTGACAAATGATACATGGTGGTCATGCCTTGGATGTGAGAATGTGAGCAGACACTTGCCTACCAATCTGCTTCAACTCAACAGCAGGGAAACAACATTTGATTGTTGTTTACAGTAACTTGCCTGATCTCCCAAGCAAATCCATTTAATGCAGTTTGGGGTGAGATCATATTTATTTCTTGTACTGTGCAAATGAAAGGGGAGGCAGTGGACAATAGGGACATTCTGCCACTCGGTGCACAATGCTGCAACTGTCATATGACCTTTAAATTTCATCTCAGCGACACAAATGGAAAGTATTTGTGTAAATTGAGAAATCTTTAGCTATTATGATGTTGCAATTCTTCAGATTTGATCGTTGTGTGGCGGATATGTTATTGAAAATATCAAGGTTTGCTAAGGTTTTCTCAACTGAAATTCAACTTTTGGATAAAAAGGCTGCAGCAGTTGTTGCCTAGGTTTTTTTTGCTAGGTAGAACATCAGTCAAAGCCTTTGATAGTGGGCAAGTTACAAAATCCAGTTCTGTCTGTGTGTAGAACATGGGTAGAAGTCCAAGCCATAAACGTAACTGATGGAATTGATAGTGTCTGAAGTGTTGCTAACAGTGAATAGGACCAGTTAAATGCATTTTTATTAGTCTTAATGGGAAATGACGAGGAGGACTCTTAGAACCCTGTGGCAAATATGTCTTCAACAGCTAACCACGTCTCTACTGAAAGGGTTTGCCAATCTGGTTGGATTTATGTTATTCATGGATTTAGGCTGTATTGGCTATGTTGAGCTACATAAATGCAATATACAGCGTGTGTATGGTCAAGCTGAAAAGCTCTGATGGATTATTTTTGTACATTGCAAGACCTAATAACATCGAAACTGTCAAAGTGCAAAAGGTGCAGTAGACTGATGTGCTTGCTACATTCCTGCTGTATCTGTTGTGTTTACATGAACTGCATGAAATTATTTGTATAGAGAAATGTGCACGAATAACTTCATGCAGAAATGTTGACAGAATTCCATGCAGCATTAAAGCACCTGGTAGCAATCAAGCAGGCATTTATCAATGGACAAATGGGATCTTTTGTGTTTGTTGGTGGCGTTGGTGTTGTTGTTGACCAATCTTCTTTTCTGCCTGAGCAGAGCAGTGGGGAGAGTGCATTAGGAATGCAGTCCTGACGGCAAGCCATGAGAAAATCAGTAATGAGAAGCAGGCATGGGAAGTCAGATGCTGTTATTGTCCTCCGCAGGTTTGCCTTGGCTTCCTCCACTCCCCCCCGCTCCCCTGCAGGCCATGGAACACATGAATATTTAAATAGGTAGAGGAACTTCCTTAAAACATCAATCAGCCTCCATCTATTCAATTATAGGATTTAGATCTGAAATGGTCATCCGTCAGCAGCTGCTGATGTGAAGAGATGGGACCCTTGGCAAGCGATAGGAATATTTCCACCATGTGGACAACAGGCCAATAAAACACAGACCGTATGCTTGGCAGCCACTGAACAAGTTAAATGTCCATACTTTAACTAAAGCTGGAGCTCCTATCCAAATAAGAAGCACTTAAGAGGTTTTTGGATACGTTCAAATGCAATCATTTTGCTTTATTCTTCCAGTCTGTCCATTTCTTTTCATTATACTTCAAAATAAGTAAGTGACCCATCAGGTGTTCTGTTAAATTATTGCTGAAAATGTTGCATGCTGTTGCACAGAGATGTCTGTGTAAGTCAATATGAACTTTTGCCAATCAATTCTCTGTGAGGAATTTAAACAAATTCCTGTGATCATACTGACATCCATACATATCCTCAACCTCATTGCTAGGCTCATTCTTCAACCTATCAATACAGTTTATTCATAAAAGGGCATCAATAAATACTAATACTAATACTATAAACTAATATTGGATTTTCTTACAACAAGAATTTTAGACTTCAGAAAAGCATTCCAGTGCAATTGGTTTGGGAAATCAATGCAGGATAGATTTATAGTGAAATAAACACTAAATTGAATCCTTTCTGACTTAGCTCGGTGCAGGTAATCTTCATATATTTCCAAGCAGTGAAATGTTATTAAGCAAATTCAATCACAGTGCAAAAGTGATCCCAGAAGATACTGGCCGAAAAACCTCAAATGTGTGCCATATCCATTTTGCAGGAGGTGATTAAATACATAATGGGGTGTAACTTAATTTAGGGAAAAAAATATCTGCAATCTGGCAATCAGTACATTTACATGGACATCTAAATCAAGCTTTTGACAATAACCAAATTGATGATTTAATGTGAGCATCCATGTAATCTGAGTACCCATGGGAAGAAAATTGAATTACTGACCAAAGTGTGTTTGATTTCGTTTAACAGTTTCTACCAGCCTAGCAATACAGGACTAACAAAATTGAAAATAAATAAATAAATTAGCCTAGGCTAAGTTCAAAAACTTTAGGGATATTTGATGGAAATGTGAAGGAAGAGATGGTAATTCTGCAGCACCTCTAGGTACATTTTGTAATCACTTTTGTTTTGCCTTGAGCTGTGCATGCATTTAAAGACTTCGATTTCAGTCAGGTGGAAGCAATAATTTTATATTCTGCATGTATATGTCTGACTGTCCGTATAAGATTAATGTTTATCATTGGTTCATGGATCATCATGCGATTCTATTCAAATGTACAAATTCAGCCTTCAAGGCAGATATCAGTGTTAAGAAAGGAGGCAGATGCTTGGAGGAGCTGGACATCTGGCCTCTATTCGGTTTTTTCTTGCGTCTTTTAAATGAAATGAGAAGTGGCCTGGGCCCTGGCACAGCATCAGATCATTGAAGGTGTGTCATTTACTCTTCCTGACATAGCAGGGCTAGAGTGATTGCACACTGGATGGCGGCCTTTTCACTGCCATACCAACAGATGAGGGACAGGCAGACACCCTCCAGAGGAATCCCTCTTGTGAGACGCTGATTCTGAGAGGAACCTATCCTTTGCTAACAAGAGCCAGACACGGCACACAGAGTGCTATTCTTGGCAGGCAGTTCCAGTCTTCTTCTTATGAAAGACAGATCATAAGGCAAGAGCAGGCGTCTTCTGTAGGGATTTCAGCAAGAGACCACTGTGGTGGTTTGTTAATAAAATGTTTGGGTTTCATATTATCTTAACATATTATAGCAACCTGGTCCTGATTTGATCCTGCTAATTATGTTAATCACCAAAGTTTAGAGTTGATGGAGCCCAAAGGACTAGTGTAAACCACACCAGCCTGGCACTCTGACGAGGGACAAACGAAGGAAGGATCAAGAGCCGGGCAAAACCGCTGCTTTAATTACACGAAATCATGTGTTTGTTGGAGATCATTAGTCTTGCTACTCTAAGCTCTGGCATGAAATGGTTTGAATTCAGCTGGTGTTTATGGGCTGTTGAGCTTCAGTATTGCATGCATTAATTAATGCATCCTTGCAGACAGCTTCAGTTTCTTGAAATATATAGTAGTGGTCACATATGAAACAAAAGTGTTATTTTAGCTGACCAAGGAGACAAAAATAAAAACTACACGGTCAGAATTAATGGCGGGTGTGAGTGTTTTGTGCTCTGTGTCATCAAAGCTGCTGGGAAACAAACTACAAAACCATTACAAAGTGTGGATATTGAGAGTGTGTCTGTAAAGCATTAGAGTAAGTCCCTCAAAGGCTTCATGAAAGGCTCTTTCTTCACAATAAACAATTCTCCTTGCAGCCAATGGATTCCTTGGCAAAAACACTGACTGTCTTTGCTTCATTGTGATGACTAAGACTTGTAGTTGTCAGTACATTTAATTTTAACAAAGCACACGTTCCAGACAGATAGTTGAAACATAAAATGATACATGTCCCACAGACCCGTTCTCATAAAACAATAAAAAGACAGAAAAAAAAACATTCTTTCAGACCACACAATATTTGACTTGTATTTTGGCACTTTGTGCTACAGACCAAGCTAAGGATGAGACCGTGTGTGTGTGTGTGCCATGTGAGGGAGGAGGGAGGTCTGAATCCTATATCGTAATCCGTAACATAATATGCTCTCCAACCTTAGGGAAAAGAGAGAGGGGCGAAAAACACAACAAAAGGCTCTCATCTCATATAAATATTCCAAATAAATATTTTTCAGCTTGAGGGCAAAATGGTGTAATATTTGATCCAGGGCTTTTTCTTAGAAGCCAGGAGAGCACACTGAGTTGTTATTGTTCCACTTACTGCCCCCCATGTCTCTGTGTTTTTCATGAGGCCTTAGATGGCTTAGGGCAGCTCTCTGGGCCTTTCAAAGCAAATAGAAGAGAATTCCTGATGTGTGAAGCTCGCTGCTCAACTCCCTCAACTGTCATGGCGATTTTTGCTACCTCGGACTGTTTGATATGCGCCGAAGTCTCAAAGCCCACCATCCGTTTGGTCAAGGACCATCTGTGGAAGGTTTTGATTCATTGAAGCCTTTTTGATCATCTCTGCAAAGATTCAGTGGAAAAAACAGCTGTGCACTAGGGGAAAGCTGCGTGTTGTCATGTCGTAGAATCTCAACATTCGGAACCGACCTTCATGATCCATAAACTCTCAATGCGTTTTGGGACCTGATCCTCCTCTATGAAGAACCACCCAGTGTTTCTTAAATGACCTGCAACCTCTCGCTCTGGCTCCTATGGAAAGCCTTACTTGGACTTAATTTCTCACATGCTACTCATGAGATGTGTTCAGTACATGAAAGTGTGAAAACCACCAGCCATAACATTCTTTTTTTAACTCAGGAAATCACTATTAAAATGCATTATGTTCATAAATGTGTGTTTTTTAATACTGTACATGTATATATTTATTGTAAGGAAGTAAGGACGAGCTGTATTTATCCACTTTGAGCTGAAGTCAAGCAGCCAATTACAAACATGTACAACTGCCAAGAATGGCTGTAGGCAGACCACAACAACAACATGTATTGAAGAAGGGCGGGGAAGTTCCTTAGACTGGTAAGCATGAGAGAATGAGGGGGAGGAGCTGGATCAAGCGAGCAGGAAAGATCATATTGAGGCCATGGTGTGCAGTCAGAGACTTTTTAACACACATTGCACATGTTCCCTCTCCCTGGAGCCTCTTGAGCACTGTGGCCACACTGGCCTGCCCTGACACTGTGCCACGGGGCTCCCCGACTCACATAAATCAGCCGTCGTCTCAGCACCTCCACCCCAACTCAACCGCTCCTCTGGCAGGAGCTGCCTCAACCCCCCACCGTCGTGCACCCCAGCTCTCCCACATAAAACAACTGCAACACTGACAACAGTGAATAAAACTCAAGGCTCTCGAAAAACTCTGCCTCCTCTGTTGGCCCCAGCGCCGAGTGTCACTTTATGGCTTCCCTCCGGTGCCTCCCACTGGAGCTCAGCACTAGTAATGTGTTGTTCTTGACCGATTAGTTCAAGACCTAATCTTTAATGTGACTTTGAAAGACCTAATCATCTTGTGGGATCAATTAGTTCCTCTTCTTTCTGTTTGGTGGTCAGCAACCAACTGAAAGGTGCATTAGCGCCACCGACTGGGTAGGATTATATACAGTCAATGGGTAGGATCGATTAGTTCAGCCGCACATGCGCAACGTCCTATAGCTTCTGTGTTGGAGTTATTTCCCTGTTTGTGTCTTTTAGTTTTTTCGAGTCATTCGTTCATCACATGACAGCCCCACTAGTTTAACAAACGCAGTCTGAGCTGGAAAGTGCGGAAACAGAAACGATTAATTTATGCATATAGAGACAGTGTAGTGGGTTGGTGAAACCTACACAAACCTAAACAGTGGTTTGCCGCAGTAGTCCAGCTGCCTGCTCCATCCCTCCAATTAGCCCTTTCATGTGTGACCAGGGAGCAGCGGCTCAGCCATCACAAAGTTAGCCGCTAACCTCTTTTTTCTCTAACTCAAAGGTCCTCAGCCAGATGCTTTGTACTGTATGACAATGAGTAAGTATACTATTTTATAGTCATGTTAGTAAAAGAGGCATAGATGTGGTTTGAGTTAATCAAGAACAAAAGCGCAGCTAATTCATTGGCAAAAAGCCGAAACATTATGCGACGTACACTCGGAAATATCCTCGTAATGCAAAATCCACAAAGCTCCAGAGGCTTTAACCAGGAACTCTGCAGCTCACAGTCTAAAAGACAAGAATAATTTGAATCCAAAACAAAACCCCAAACAAGTGCTGGCTTGTGGGCATCCTATCCTCACTATTAATATGTAAAAGCTAAACTGTGGCCAATATGTAATTTGCTTGACATGGGAGGCAGGCAGCAGTCCTGGAGAGATTGGCATACTGGGACTTACCTGTGGGGATGCTCCAAAGGCTCCAGTCCCACTAGGGTTGCCACATTTGATTTGAGAAAAACCGGGACAAGGGGGCGTGGCGGTGACGACGGTTGGTGTGTGTGTGTGTGTGTGGGATAGGCTACCACTGTCATATTGTAATAATAAATACAATGTTAGTATATATTTGTATGTTTGTTTCTTTATTGTATTCAATACACACATTAAAATTAAGTTCAGACATAAATATAATAAAAGAAAAAATAAAACAATAATGTAGGCTACATTATAGCCTACATTTGGGCCTATACTGTGGTTAGATTAATTTAGCAAAGAACGTTGCAAGATACTCAAGATTTTGGCTGGGCACCTTGGGTAGGCCTTACCCACTCCAAATGCCAGTTTTCGCCCAGTCGGTGTTGTAAACTGTGAACCTCTTTTTCTTTGCCGCTGGCCCTGACTTGACTGTGCATCCTCCTTGTCCGTCTCGCCTTCCATTAACTTAAATTAAACAAACCAAGTCGAACGGAAATTTATTTTTAACTAGGCAGTCTCTATCTAATCTATCTAAATCTATCTAAAATTCTGCTCGTGGCAGTGGCTAGGTGATGCTGATGTGTCAATGTAAACTTTCGCTTTCGCAGGTTTGCATTAACCAATCAAATAAGCGCATGCCTGCCTCTGACCGCTGGATCAATATACCGTAAGAAAAATAGTTCAGAACGTAGATTTTATTAAACGTGAAACTAGGGAATAGGCCTACTTAAAAAAATTTAAGTGCCTTTGTACCAAAAAAACGGGACATTTGGTGTCCCGGGAAAATTGGTGTCAATTTTCCGGAACAGACATTAAAAAAAGAGAACAATCCCGGGAAAACCAGAACGTGTGGCAACCCTAAGTCCCACCCCAGTGGAGCAGAAAGTGAGAGTCGCTAGCATCCATCAGCCAGTCCCCCCATCTGACATAATGTTTGCTTAATGAAACCCAGCTGGCCGCAACATCAGAAATGAACCTCATACATGTCTAGCAAACATAAAAGTTAGTGCTTTAAACACGTCCAGATTCCTCAGTGTGCCACAGGGCAGAGCAGCCTGTTTGCTGTGATTACAATCAATGGTGTCGGTGAGCATGGGAGTGGAAACAAGCTTTGGGCCTGGCTGAGCACACACACACCTTCAGACACACACACTCACCCTCAAGCAGGCACACACACACACACACACACACACACACACAGAGAGAGAGAGAGAGAGAGAGAGAGAGAGACATGCACACAAACTCAAACACATACATGTGTACACACACACACACACACACACACACACACACACACACTATCTCCAAAGTTTCTGTTTCATTCTCTATGTCTCATTTTCTCTGTTTTACAGACACTCCCATCAGTATATGCATACATACACACAGATTCACACACACACACACACACAGTCACAAACACAAGCTCCCTGGCGCAGGCCGTGGCTGCAGGCCGGCACCACTTCTCTAAACAGTGGTTCGCCAGAGTCGTGTGTTGGTTTCCACCCCTATTATATTTAGACAAAACTTACTGGAATCATGCAAATCACATTAGATCACCTCATTGATGTTTTCATGTAGGAGTCAATCAAACGAAACAGCTTCTTCCTGTGTTTGCGCAGAGAGTAATGGAATGTCTGGAGTTAGGCTTCACCTCAGAGCTCTCTGTGTGATCTTTCCTAATCCAAATGAGCTGAACTCTTATACCATTACAACCTAGCAGCCTGTTGACCATTTGCCAGTCATTTAGCAGACACAACTGAATGAAGGATAGGGTGCATAGACACCATACGGATCTCAAGACACATGGGAGCTGATCTAAACCAGACCTTGTATATAAAATAACACAATGGCACCAGAGAGACTACATATGGATACTGGACATCAAATAATAGCAAGATTTTACCAGTGTCTGGTTATACTCTGAATTACTTAGCTCTGCTCTTTTCTCATATTATATAAAGATTATGTAGCATTTCTAGCCCAAGGAGAAGCCATGTGGAGCACCCTGTGGATTAACAGATGTATACTTTTACCCGATCCATGTGTCAGACATCAACTATTTCACAAGCCATTTGTGTCATCTGTCAATCATTACAGTATGCATGCTATTTGATATTATTCCTTAAAAATCTTCAATCTCTCGCAGGTTTATTCTCCTTGACCTTTGCAAAGAGGACCGGGCAGAGCTGATCTCATTGGAAACTTGCTGTTCCGTGTGTCCTCTGACTGCTGATTAGTTCCATTCTCATCCTCAATAAATCTAAAAGTACTCAACCTAAAAGTAATCATCAAATTTGAGGAGGAATGTTTTATGGATGTACATCATCTCTTATCACAATTCATTTGCATTGCGCTTACGACACAGTAGGCTGAAACTCTATCTAGACATCAAGCAGATTCTTGCCCTTTCCAGCCCATGTGGTGTCTGTGCTGAGACCTAATGACCAGCCTCAGGTTTCTTTTGTTATTCCATGGGCTCAGTGCTGCTCGTTTAGCTCTCACCTCCTGTCCTGTGTGTGTGTGTGTGTGTGTGTGTGAGTGTGGCTGGAGGTGGGGAGTAGGCTCCCTCTTGACAGAGTCAATTACATCCCCTGTGTGTGGATTTGAGCTGAACCCGACCCCGTGACCGCCTGCATGTCCCAGAGCCAGGTTGCTGCCTTCTGGTGACGTCCTCCTCCAAGGAGGGGGCCTAACCTTTTGACCTGCCTCCAAGGTCCTGCTACCATCCACCACCAGTAACTTCAGAGTGGCGGAACTGCAGACCTGTTCTTTCCTGCTGACCCTTCACTGGTTCCTGTCTCATCACCACCAGCAGCAGCAGCAGATCCACCAGCACTATCACCACCACCACCAGCTCCAGAAACAGCTCCAGCATAAGCTCTACTAACAGCTCCAAATGCAGGTCCAATCTCAGGTCCACCAGCAGCTCCAGCACTATCACCAACGCCAGCTTCAGCATCAGCTCCACCAGCAGGCCAGCGGGTCCAGCATCAGATCTAGCCTCAGGTCCAACAGCAGGTCTAGTACCATCACCACCAACAGCAGCAGCCCCGCCACCACCAGCTCCATCAGCACCAGATCCAGCACGAGAAGCATCCCAATAGACAAAGCCTGAGAGCAGCAACCTGGGAGCACAGCATTTTCTTGCCACTCCCAAACTCTTGCCCATCCAATGTTTTCCATTTTTAGGCGTGCAATTCTTCTAAATGATATCCTCTTGTTATGTTATGGCAATAAATGGACCGCAGAACACATTGTTGGAATGATGCATTTAGTTGACTTTTGTTCAATTAACCACTTGGCTTCATTACTGAGGTGAGCAAAGCGGTCAATAACTGTTTATTTCCTGAAAGAGCCATCGGGAAGGATTATGGCTAATCAGCGTTCCGATTTAACATGGCTAATGGTTTTAGGATATGCAATATATTTTGAACTATGGCATACTCTTGAAGCCCTCAAAGCGTAGCATTGGAGGATGTTTTCATTGGGCAAATGAGATCTAGATAATACTGTCCCAGGGGGGCTGCTCTCCTATAGCTGAGTGAGATTTGCACAGGCCCCTCTCTGTTTACCTTTCCACTCTGTCCCAGAGCATCCAGGGGCCGCCCCCACGCCTTATCTGCTTTAATGTGACACATATGTCCCAGAGAGAAGGTGACAAACCTTCATCTCAGGATCCCGTGGATCCTAATAAACTTCACAGATGACTCACGTCAGGCTGCGTACACAATAGACAGGCCCCTGCTGTCCTCACCCAGCAGCACACCAGGATGGACACAGTGGGACTCTAAGATATTAGAAGAATGACTTTTCCTTAAGCATGAGTGACTCGACTGCAGAGATTTGTTATGATTTGCTCTGGCCACAGAGGAGCAGAAAGGACTCAAAGTTGGGTTTAATTGTCCCGATTTATTTTGGAATGTCACAACTGTCTTCAAGCTTTTTGTGAAGACTATTTCTAGACCGCATAATTCCTCTCAATACTTTATAGTTTGTAGTAAAAGTTTAAAACCAAACTGTTTCTCTTCCACTTTCAAAAAAGATTCTCCGAACAACTGCTCCTTCCCTGTAGTGACAGAATGAGCGATGCTGTAAAAGCCATTAAAAAGTGTTCTGCGTTCGACTCGGTGCACAGAAAGCTTAAATATATTTCCTAGGCCTTGAATAATGCTTAAGCACTGCTGGCAAGACAGGGTTAGGCCCCAATACCTTGCACTGGGAATGGATTTTGAACCCTGTGTCTGTGTGGCTTTAATAGAGTCCCAGCAAGGAACAGTAGAGTAGACACTGGTATGGTGCATCATACGTCTTGGTCAATACAAATTATTCAAAGCAAAAAGACCTTTCGCAAAGTGTCCTTGCCCTAGTTAAGGTATTACTGATCCACACCAAGACTAAGGGAAATAAGCTCAGCCTTAACTCTGGAAAAGATCTGCTGTTGGATCACTATTTGGATCATTTAGACATAATTTAGTTGTAGTTTGACTAGAGGAAGATTAATGACACCCTGTTAACCATCTCACTGAGAGCTGAATAATAGCACATTACAGTATATGGTAGAACAGAGGATAGATAAAGTAAGGATCTGATAGAAATAACTGGATTGGAATTGATGTGTTTATGTGGATCTATGTGTCTGTGTGTAGTGTTGCGGCGTGTGATGTGGTGAGCATGAGCACTCTGGACTTCATTAGACTCGGAGTGAACATCCTCCCGGTCGGACAGAGAGGCTTTCATCTGTAGCCCGCCTGCTCCCACTCACTGAATTCTAACCAGAAACACACCGGACCCCTGGGCAAGGTCAGGGAAGTTCTGGCCAGCACAAAAGCATCTAATGAAGGGAGGGCAGGGGGGAGTTTTATCAATTGCACCGGATATTGTTGCCGTTTGTACCTAAAGAGCCTCAATCCTTTCAAGGACTACGGCTGTAAAAGATTTCCTTCTGTGACATACCAGACAGAGATTTAGTCTGTGAGTTCAGAACGAAAAATGGAAAATGCACTATAAAGAAAAATTTAATTGTACAAGCCACACAAGAGGAGAAATTACACTAGGGGAAATGGATGCATTCACATTGTGACCTTTATTGTGTATTCAGATGTCTTTGCTATGTCAAAATGACACTAATTACCAAAGAGCAGAAACATTTGTAGCAGTACGTATGGAAACCCTCTGGTGCCATGCAGGGCTATGGGGAGGCTTTACACAGGCAGGCAGGCTGGCGTGCGGGCGGACGGACGGTCGGCAGGGGAGAGGCGGGAAAGGCTAGTGATGGCGTGAGAGCTTTGATGAACAGCAAATATGGCATTGCTAATCTGCAGAACGGATACTGCTGGGTTGGAACCAAATCTGTCCAAGACAGGGCTGGGCTTTGTTGCTTCATTCAAAAGAGAAAAAAACAGGGTTAGTGTTTCATCACTCTCTACTCAAATAAAAGACACAGGTCAACAGGCAAGAAGTGTAAATATTTGAGCGAGTGCAGAGTTATTCAGCCCCACACACTGAGCAATCCAGTTTACTTGCCATGTTTGCATTTCTTCTCCACAATCCCGCACGCACTCCAATATGAACGCCTATTCCTTTGTTGGAGCTCTGTTCCTATTGTCCCTGCCGAAACACAGCACCCACAGCTGCGTTTTTGGGGGCCTTCAAAAGAGGCTTGGAGCTTTTGTTTTGATGTCTTCACACTTGAGGGCAATGGTATTTGCTGTTTGTAGGGGCTGAGGCGGAGAGAGGCTGCCGAGGGAAGGGGGGGGGGGGGGGGGGGGTTGGCGGGGAGCGGGGGAGGCCTTGGCTCAGCCAGGGCCAGGGTAGCAGTGCAGACAAGAGGATTACCTTGCATGGACAGAGAGGAACTAATCTTTTGCGACATAATAGAACTGTACATAAACATGCTGAATAGCAAAGTGTTCAAGGACTGACAAGATGGGTAAAGTGTGAAAACAAGTTCTCAGAACAATTTGCTGCCGAGTCTATTGGCATCAAGGCCAGAACTTGACCACTTGGTAATGTGGTTGTCTCAAATGCTCTACCCTGAACTGACTTGCCATTCAAGGGTTTCTTAATAGCGAGGAATGCAAAGGAACATTCTGAACAAACACACAAGTGAGCCTGAGAAACCCAGGCCAGATAAAAAAAGAAAAACAAGCAAGCTGGACAAGAGCATGTGTTTCTGTGGGAGAGTGCTTATATCTCATCCCTGCCAGAGAAGCCTTTGGCAAAGTCTAAATTCAGATTGAGGAATTTCAAAGATGAAGCACTTCCATAATAACACCATTTTCCTATAGGCTCTCCCAAGCAAAGGCCATGATAAATGTTGCACACAGGACACGGGTTGAGATGCATTTAAGATATGAAAGATTCATGGAATAATGTTTTTGCATCCAGCAACCAGGTTGGCACATCAAACAGATAAAACATGTTATACGCATAGTGCAGTTTTCTTATAAGTTTACTGTAAGATCATTACACGACGGAAGCATTCATTCGCTTCCATAGCGATACAAGTCTCCTGTTTGCCATTTCAAATATAAATACACATAAACTATCCCCAAAAGCAGCGCTTGTAAAAAATAATTGCATTTCAACTTGGGCAAAAAGAGTGGCTATTGGCTTCTGCTGCAGTGTATATTTTAATGAATCACATGCAGTCACTTCCAAGCAGCTCAGAGCTGTTTGGCATGGGAGCCTGTGAACACACTCCTCAGTGGCGTACTGTGTGCTGCTTGAAAGAAGAAAATGGACAAGGTCAAAAGTAGAAGGTTTAACAACACAGTGCAAGTAGCTTTAAGGTCTACAACCAACAAACACTTCAGCCTTCAGTCCAAATCCAGACTATGTGATGGCCACACAGAGATCAAGCCATAGCAGTGAGGTTCTAGCCGTGAAAAACAAATTGTTTTGATCACAACCTCAGGCTGAAAAAGCAGCCAAGAGAGTGCAGCAGAATGCTCTGATCTGACAGGCTGACATAACAGCCTACTTTCAAATAGTCCTCAGCATGTATTCCTTGCAATAACATATCATCCATATGACATGATAAACACACGCCTCATATTTCAGATAACCTAATTCAAGCAGCGTTTGACAGATTGTCTTTCACAGAAACACTCGCAATCAAAAACGGTTTCTTTGGATCACTCCACCATGGATTTGAAAACAAACAATGGCATGATGATCATATTTAATGAGTCAGCCGCTGGAACGCCAAACTCCCCTTTAACCAAATAACCTTTTTATTTTGGGCGGTTGAGTGGATGTTTCATGCTTAATAAAATAGAGAGAGATGTGCAAATATGCTGAGTTGCACGTCGGCGTTAAATAAGTAGCAGCGTGTGCCAAAAAGCAAAGTGTTTACAGAAAACTTTAAATGCTGATATTATGGCCTTCCCGTGGTAGAACATGTAAACACAAGAGTCCCGATGTTTGGCAATGGAGTTTGAGGGTTATTTTATTACTTAACAGTATGTACAAAGTCTACCATGGAAAAATAACGTAACATAAGACTATATTTACAATTTGATTTTTTACAAAATGTCTTTACAGAGTTATTGGTTCAGAAAAGGTCTGGACAAGAGCACAGAAAAACACACATACACACACATCAAACTTTTCAATACACACACATAAATAAATAAAGACATTCACTGACTGTTTTACAACAAATATTTCTACAGCCAAGAACATATACAATTTCGTCATGTCCACACAAAAAAGTTATAATTATTAATAATAATATAATGAATATTACTCCCCAAATAATTATCTGTTAATCTGTTAATGGAATATTGCTAACATATTCATACAAGGTGACACAGATGTATTCTCATGCCTACTGAACAATAAGGTCTCTCATGCAAAACCAAAATGAGCATTCAGTTTGAAGCTAGTTACAAATTTACAGCTTAAAATGAGATGGACTTCTACATGCAACATCAGCCTAAATGTATAATCCTGAGGTCAACTACACAGTTTTTAAAATTGTATATCCTCAGGTCCACTACACGGTTCTTTAGTTACATGACTCATATTCTCTGGGTGCCTAGGCGGCCGATTTGATTCTGTACCACAAAATAAATAGGTGGAGACGTCTTTCACTGTTGAAGAGCTTGATTCGATTCACACACTCACATGGTATTTATTCCATGGCTTTCAAGTGTCTTTGATGTGAAATTGATGCAACGTTTATGTGAAAAATTCTGGATATTTCCCCCTGATATACTCAAGAGCTCTGTGGCGTAGGAAACAGAAATGTGCTTAATCTTTGTTTTTGATTAGGAACAACTGGGAGGATGGCTGACCGCATTTTGTCTACGCTTCTCATGGAGATGACAAAATCACATATCGGATGAAAACAAGACATTTGACAAGAGGAGAAGAAACCAAAAAGCTGCCCACCCATGTCTGTGTGTGTGTGTGTGTGTGTGTGTATGTATTTTATGTCCTGAAATCACTGAGCTCCTCCAGTGAGTGGGAGACATCAGAGCTGGAGCAGGCAGACACCCAGGCCATGGTAGTGTGGTAGTGGGATGACGGTTGGGGGGAGGGCGGTGTGGCATAGGGCCTCTATCCTGGTCGTTGGGAGCGGTCAGTGTACTGCGATCAGCCTTGTGGATGAGAGGCTGAGGAAGCCAGAGCTGCTTTCACAGGGTGGGTGTGCTGGGCCCGGCCGCTCCTCAGTGTTTGTCTGCTGACGGCTTGTGCTGGTGCTGCTGCCTGAGTCTAGGCCCTGTGTGGAGGGGAGAGGAGAGGAGCAGAGGAGAGGAGAAGAGAAGAAACGAGAGAATAACAGAGAAGAACAGAGAAAAAGAGAGCAGAGGAGAAGAGAGTAGAGAGGAGAGGGGGGAAACATGAAGTCTTACTCCGTCTTGTCTCCTCCAATCTGCCAACCAGATGGCTGGGTGCTGCACGCAGCGTCGCTCTGCTCTGCAGTTCAGACTGCTGTCTCCAGATGCTTCATGCCCATTAAACATGTGGCCACTTCACAGTTTTGCATCCCCTGTCTTTAACGTTGGGGGCAGCCCTGTGGTGGCAGTGGTATTCAGAAGCACATACTCAATAACTACCATTTCTAAACCACTTGTTTTGATAACAATTTCCAGCAAAAAAAGTCTAAGCCTTTTTTGTGTCCTCACTTTCAATATACCCAAAAAAAACAGCCTTCAAAGCATATTGCTCACGGGGCAAATATGAAAAATATGTGAAAAAAAAAAAACACAGAACAATGACTAGAGCGGCCCATACCAGAGGCGTTTTTGAAAGCCTTGTTTAAAGACCAGCGGGTTTGAAAAAGGGCTAGACATGCTGGGGCTAAAAGGGAATGGCGTGAGCTGCTGCTTACGGTGCTGAAGCACTGGAGCCACACTGGGGGTCTGAAAGGTCTTCACTGTAGCAGGGCCCTCTCCTCCTGTTGTTATGACCTGCACCTCCAATCGGTAATAGGTTGCGGGCCGGAGGTTAGCTACCACCAATAGATTATGATCCTGAGGGACAAAGAGACAGAGAGAGAGAGAGAGAGAAGGAGAGAAAGCAAGACGAAAAAGAGGGGGATAAGAGGTGTAAATCAAGAAGTGTAAATCAAAGGCACATTGGATTTTGTTTATGCAAATCGTAAACAAAGACTGTCGTGTGTGCCTTCCTCTCTATTGGCCCTGTCTATGGAGTGATAAATGGTGTATGGAAGATGTATTTTTAGACGGTCTCATCTTGCTGGGTGGTGCAGACAGGCAGAGTGTGTTGTTGATGGGGGACATTATGTAAACGTGTGGGTTTCTCGGCCCGGCTGCTGGCAGATGAAAGCGTTTTTTGTGTCAGTCGGCAGATGAAAAGCGGCGGAGATGGGAAGCAGAGGCGCACCTCCCTGCCTCGCCCTCCGTGATCTCAGCCCGTCTCTGTCTGCACAAACTACTCGCATCCACCCAGAGCGCCGGTGACTGGCAGCTCACAGCAGCTCAGGAGTCCTCATGAGATCTCCCTTCTTTGTCACCTCAAAAAGGGTCTCGAAGACACAATACGCCTAACCACATGAAAGCTGGTGACCCATGGTGTTTGGAGACATCCTGTCATACCGGGGGGAGGATCTGGGACTGGGAGATGATGCTGTTGGGAAGGCTGTTTTGTCGGCTTTCCGTCGTGACCTCGGCCCAAGTGACCTGGAAGCCGGTGATGCGCTGGTGCGGCTGCGGTCGAGACACTCTCCAGAAGAAGTTGCCTGTAATGTTACCCTCATGGATGGAAAAGGCTGCAGTCAGGTTCTCTGGTTTGGCCAGAACTTTGGGATGCCCTGAAACTGAGAAATACACATTGCAAACATACATGTTATACTTATAGGTTTAACATTAAATAAACAAATTACTGATAATGAGAATAATTTCCCTAAGCTATTTCACTTCTGGGTAAATATTATGTAATCTTTTGCATATTGGCAGCTACAGTTGCATGCAATATCATTGCTCATTGTAATGGGAATTACCTGGTTCTCCTGGACAGTGGATGGGCTTGAGACTCTTGCTCCTGATCGTAGCACAAGATGGTGACAGGAATGTAACGCTCTCATCCTTGGAACGTCTCTTGGACTTCATCATGTGGACGGTGACTTTGTACTTGCAGGAGAACAGCAAGCCTGGGAGGTTGATGTAGTTCTCCTGAGCCCCAAGAAATACAGTACATGCAAAAGTCAGCTCTGATTACTCGCACAGATCATGCATCTGTCACAAGTCATGGTCCAAGAAATATTGCAACAAACGGCTGTGGATGAGAGAACAGACTGACCTGCCATGCTTGGTGCCTGCCTCTCACTTTAAAAGCTTCTCAATGGTTCTCAATAGGTTTAGACATTTACTTTACAAAAATGTATAGGTAAATTACACAGCAGATTATGGTGTCTAGTTCTCAATAGGGTTACACGTTTACTTAACAATATGATTGAAGTCTAATTTACACAAAGAAGAAATGTATAAATCTTACACAGATGTTTTCGTCAAGATGGTTTGAGGTTTTTAAAAAGTGTGTGAGTTATTTGTAGCCCACTACAGTTTTACACTAGAGCATGTGGCGACGGGCGCATTGGGAAAGAGGGCATGTGCTCCTGTGATATGGAACAGACCCCCACTGAATCTAAGCAAGGCATGGCATTCATACAGAGTGTAGGGGACAGCCTCTCTTTGCAGGCGTCTATAGAGAAAAGATGTGCATTCCCTAGCAACCGGAGCAGAGGTCTCGAAAGAATGTGGTGATCACCAGGCCAAACAGGCCCCCAGCCCAAGCCTCAGCCCCGATGCAAGGGCTTGCTGCGGGGAGAGGGGGAAGGGGGTTCAGGGAAGGTTTAATCCTGGTTCCCAGAAAGATTGTTTTAGTGAATGGGTTTTATTAGCCAACACACCACATGCTTAACCACATGAACCAAGCCATTATAAAACCAACATTCACTTGTTTCTCTCCCTTCAACTGTTGTGAACCAACTAGACGTTTCATTTTCTAAATTATAAACAGTTGCATTGGTTGTGGCGATAACTCATGAAGTTAGACAGAATGTGTGACAGTGAACAGCACATCACTCGCAGCAACTGAAAGGCCATTGAAGTGAAGCTTACCTGGGTGACTGCCTTTTCAGGTCCTTTAGTTTCGTTATGGCTGCAGAACTCCGGTGCCCACTGGACATGGTAGCGACTCACCAATGGGTCTGTAGCCAAGAGCAAAGAGAGAATCTGTGGATCAGTGCTACACTGTGCCAACAAAATCCCATTACAAAAGTTGCTGAGTAAAGTAATGCTGGCATAGAACACACACACACACACACACACACACACACACACTACACACACACACATAAACACTCTCTATAAAAGTCAAGCCATCTCCTTTACATCACTGGCCTTGTTTCTGTGCACTGGAGATTTGGTTCAATGCAGTTCTTTTTCAAGAGCTCTGCTCCAGTAATCTCTCCTACTATAAATCTATCTGCATCTCATGGATAATTCATTTCAGTGGCAAGATAACAACTGGATTTCTGGAAAAGTACCGCCAGTGAGCACACAGTTCACTAAGGACACTCTTAATAAATAGACCATATAATGAATATATTGTATGGATTAACAGAGTATATGAACTTTGAACTTAGAGTATATCAACATCGATATCTACTAGCATTTCGCTCCCCCTCCAAACATTTCCCATTAAACGTCCCAGCAGGCCGTGGCCTCACTTGGCTTGCTTTCCCCTGTGTTGATTATTATTAAACAGTAGTGCATCTGTAGGGATAATCAGGGTGTTTATGCTCGCAATGCCCAATAATGTTTGCAGAGTTTATTATTCCTCAAGCTGTGCTGTTCGGATGTGAAATTATACTTCTCAAATTAATAATTGAGCTTTGCTGCGTTAGCCCTTGGCAGGGGCCTAGATTGCGGTCGCGAGATAAAAGGTCTCCTTTGAAGGCTTAGACATGGATCTGGTGCACAGTGGCTCCGAGCATTTTTGGAAGCAGAAAAAAGGAATTGCGGGCGAGTCGGAAGAAGGAAAGAGGGGAAAAACTAAACAAGACATGTAAAACATGTCTGACAGGGAAGGGAAGTGCTATGGAAAGCAAAGGGAAGGGACATGGCAGTGGTGCACACAGAGTGCTGTGAACAGAGGTTCCTGTCCAAAAGGCCTTCGCTCTGGATGGCTGATGATTTAATGCTGGAGTGTCTCTGCAGTATGGCTCTGTCCCTGTGCTACTTCACTCTCCTGATGCAGGCCTGCTAGATATTTCTGGAAACGGCACAGGTAACTCGAAAGAAAAAAGAGAGAGAGGAAAAGGGGGGAATGAGTGAGAGAGAGGGGGAGAGAGAGGGAGAGGGGGAGGGAGAAGGGGAGAGATTGTGAGGCTCAGCAGAGGTGCCTCAGGGATGAGTGAGTGCTGTAATCAGCACTAAATGAACCTGCTCCTCAGGCTGCAGCCGCGGGAGCTGATGAGAAACTCAATCCCATGTTTGGGGGGGATTAGCTGGCCAGCACGGCGCAGCTGCCTGCTCCAGCCGCTTGAAGAGCCAGGGCTTGCCTGTTTACCTCTGTTGAGTTGGGCCGGGCTGCACTGCCCCCTCTCCCACCATCACCACCTCCACCTTCTCCAGCACCACCAGCACCAGGAAACAGACCAGCGCTCATAAATTCTGATCTCTTTTTTTTTTTCAGGGCTGAAAATATGCCCGTGCCGAGTCACAAGCACTCAGGGCCAAGTGCTGTGTCCAGCTCGGCTAACGGTTCCAGACGAGGAAGAATTTCCCTCATTAGGATTCAGCAGAAGGCCACTCCATCCCCGTGGCTTGTGCATTCTTGACTCCGTTATGTGGAGCTTGGCTTGGGTGATGACATATATTAGTAACATAACATAGACCACTGAATGGGACCTGACAAGCTACCCTTGGAGTGGGCCTTTCAAGGTTTCAGTATTTCCAGTCTGCTACTAATAGAGGGATGGGGTGTGCACACTACTCTGGTGTGTGTGTGGGGGGGTGTCTCCATTTAACCCTTTTGTGTTCCCCTCTGGTGTTCCTTGGGCATGACGTCAAGTCTTGTAAAACAAAATGGACTGTTTCAACACAAGCACACAGGACAGCTTTAGGGAGGATAATGTATTAAAGTCAGCCTTCAATAAACTCTGTAGGCCTGCTCCACCCTGTGAGTGTTTATTGTTGGACTGCCCATGCAAACCCTGGCTCTGCATGAACACATTTACACTGTAATGAACTTTCGACAAGTAGCCTTTGTTTATCTGGGTGCCATTCAGTTAATCTTAACAGCGCTGAATAATATCACAAACAGCCTGTAAAGCTGCTCGAGGGACCTGATCTGGCCCATGAACTGAGGCGGGAAAGCTGTCAATCATCCATACCTCCTCTCTTCTTCCAGTAAATGCGGACTTGTAGCTGGCCATCCTGGTAGAAGGGCGTCCCCACCTCTAGAGCTCCTTCTGGCCGTTTGCCTGGTATCAAGCTGACAGCGGGAGCATCTTCTTTCTTTGTCTTGGACAGGGTCTCTCCTACGGAAGATTTGCAAAACAAATCTATTTTTTCAAGCGTCTGAGTGTCTGATCTTTTGGAAATTGACCAGCAAAGATCAATAAACCACAGATGTGTTTGTTATGGTGGTTAATTGAAATATGCTGAGCATTTAGGACTCTTTGATGCAATATGACTGAAGATGGGTTTTTACATTGCACTGTGCTTTTGCTTCACATAGTTTGGTCCGAATGCCTCGCCACTGAGAAATGACTACAGTTCACACCCACTGACAGGCCAAGAGATTTAAGATCCTAGTATTCCCAACATCAGTCAGAACTGAGGAAGCTTTCTGAATGGAAAGTGAAACGACTTCAAGCTCAGTCCAGTTGCCTTAACTGAACACTATGAGAAATGACTTGGTTGTCAGAGCTTACTTGTCTCGTTGTAGAGGGCCGTGCTGAAGTGAAGGGAGGCTTTGGGGCTCTTGAGGCGCACCTGTCCCCAGTACGTCACAGCCTGCAGCTCCACTGTGTAGCTGTGGTTGGCTTGGAGTCCCTCGAGTTCCACAGAGGTTTTGGCCTAAGGTGGTCAGAGCACAGCACAGCATAGACAGAGCATTGATCAGGGAGCCAGACTGTGGCTAGCCAGTGTCACCCAACCCAATTGACTCTGGAACCCAAGCCTGGCTTTTGGGAAACCCGAGTTATAAGAAGCACATGTTGGGTGTGTGGACCGACATGGTGAGAATTACCACTCTGAGGTCTGTTTCTTCAGAACTTGTGGGAAAGACTGTGTTATCAACCCCCTGAGCGCTTAGCTACCTAATGTTTTGGTTTCAGCATTCCTTAAACAGCATGCATTTGATTGCCTTTCATTATTGACAGTGCTTGTTTTGGCATTCCAGGACCAGCAGGTCGCTCTCCAAGCACGGAGGTGCCGAAGTGAAAACCACTGGTACATGTGTCAGATGGGTCTTATGCTGCTGTGCCTATAGGCATCTGTGACACATCTGAAACTTGTTACAAACACTCATTTAAACTGGTATGAGATGGCTGAAGTGACATCTACATCAATAAATGTATCAAGGAACATATATTTAAGAAATCTAAATGACATGATCAGTTGATTTCTGTTTCAGAAATTTGGCTTAAATAAACAAATTTGGCTTTAATGAAACAACAAAAAGCAAAATAGGGAAAACCATGTTTTTTTCAGGCTATTTCAGATTACCTTGCTTTAAATCTGGCACAAACATTAGGTTCTAGTACCACAACAAATGTAACCATGCATGTAAAAAGAGTTTAATTAGTTATAGACGGCAACAAAACAATACTGGGGCCTTGTGTTTTGCATAAACAACATGTTTAAAGAGTTTACACAATCAGATTGATTGCCATTTGTTATGTATCCTTTCCATTTCAGAACTGTTTCTTATTTACAGCCCTGCGGCTGGAGCACTCAAGTTAAAGACGTTAGCGTAGAGGCATCCCACCCAGGCACCGGAGTGTTAACCATCCACTGACACATTAGGGAAGGAAGGGGGGAGGTGGAGGGGAGGGGTGGGATTACCCCATTGGTGGTCTTTCTCCTCTTCTTCTTGGATGGCACCACAGACTTGCCAGTCACGGTCCAGCTCCAGTAAACTTTGAAGTGGTGCACAGGGAGGTCTGGCTCCTCGGGAAGAGTCCAGTTGAGACAAGCCGTCACCAGGCCATCAGCGCCCACCGTCATGTTGGTGACCTTCAGGCTGGACGGCTTGGGTGGAGCGGAGGGGTCTGTGGGAAAACATTAGCACATTGTGAGTGGGCCTTTCAGCGGCTAAGAGGTCCATTCATGGAAAAATATAGAACAGTGATTTGTTGCGACCTTTGACTCAATTACGCTCACAGTTTTTTTTACACTCTTTTCTTCCCCAGGGTTTTTTTCCCCCAAAACAGAGACATTTTTTCCACTTGACTGCTCTAATCTGTAAACACAGCTTTAAGTTGTTAAATATATAGTGGTACATGTTTTTTCAGGCTTGTCACTGTATTATAATAGGTGCTCTATGAATTATGGACTCGTGTTACTATGACAACATAATGGCACTATAATGTTTTTTTTTCCACAGACAATTCTGATGTAACATGTGTGACATGTGATGTGTCTATGACTATAGCAAAGGCATGGTCACTATTCACCCTCCACCCTCAGGTCTGTGTATTGACATGCAGCTTTCTATTTGCATTGCCTCTTCACATTACGGTACCTGACTGTTGAGCACATGGGCTGAAAATACAGGCTGTTAGTGCTAGTAGTATGTGGACAGGCCTTCTGACAGATGGACTGAGCCGTGAATTGCTGCCGGCTTCCGTGAGTAGCGTGTGTCTGACCAATGATGTCAGGGTAGCTGAGGCATTGAGGGCCAAAATCTGGGACTGGGGGACTGGTGTGTGTGTGGGGGGGGGGGGGAGGATTTAATGAGAAAATGACATAGACGGCGAGGCAGGCAGCTCCTCTTACCGTGCCTGCTCCCACCTGAAACATATTTAGGCTGCATCACGGAGAGCATGGCTAACGCTAGCCACCCAAGACAAATAAGCAGCCGATGTCGCAGCAAATTGCCCTCGCAAATTACGCAAGCAAGAAATTGGAATCAGATGATGCACTTGTGAGTTTCAAACTAAACTTGAACACCTTGACGTGTGCATCAGTTCGGTTGACCTCATCACATCAAGAATAGCAAACACAGTCAATCAACACAGCTGACCCCAGGTCCTGTGTGGTGGCTTGACATCGTCAGCGCTGTGAGTTTCTAAGAACTTTCTGGAATCACACAGAGGAGCTAATCATCTCATAACAACAGGAAGTCAGTAAACAGAGCCTATGACTCCAAGTGTGGGCGTGAGCAGCAGGAAACGTCTAAAACTGTTCACAGATTCACACAAGCGCTCTGGTGATTCATGGCAACAGACACAGCAAATGCAATAGCTGTTTTCCAATAACCCTTGAGCTATTGAGGTTTTCCGCTTCTTTGAGAGCAAGGGAAACATGCGTAAATAGGTCAAGGGTAGTATAATGCTGGCAATTAGTGAGTCTAGAAAAAAACGAGTTCCTCTGTGTTCAAATTATGACTCCAAATCTATTCTGAGGTAGGCTACAATACATATCACATTTTTCAGATAGACATTGTATTTGTAACATTACAATCAATGGAAGAAAAAAAAGTCAAGTTCTCAGAAATCACATCTGGGTTTCTGCTAAAGATCTCCTTGGTGTCACTGGACATTTAAGACTGTGTGCAAAGTCTGCCTTTGGCCTCCTCTGCCATCAGCCAGCGCTAATCTGGGGCTCGATCTGAAGCAGACTTCCTTACCTCATTCCTTTTGGCCCAGACACAGCCCTTACATGCAATGGAGACCTGCAATAGCCCTCCTAATTCAAACATATTACACTTTCTATTGCTGAGAGTAGGGGAAGGCCCTGAGTGAAGTGCCTGCTGCTAAAGTGAATAGGCAAGCTTTGTACTCCTCCTACATTACAGCACCAGTGCCCCGACAGTGCCCCGACAGCTAGCCTAGTGAATTATGAGCCCTGCTCACTGCTCTGCTCCACTCTTTGGACAAATCTAGAGCAACCTAGAGAGGAGGAACACCATAAAAATAGTATTAATAGTCTAATGCTATAAATGTGTAAATAGCTTACAAGTGTGATTTGATGGGCTGAAGATGAAAAAAACTGGACTTTGTAAGACTTAGTCATGACATGACTGGGTTAGCACTGATTTACCACCTATGGACATGCGGACATCTACAGTTGACACACAAGGAACTGTGTCGTGCTGCACTTTCAACACTCATGCTAAACTTGGGCACTGAAAGGGGGGGGACTTGCTGTAAAATCCCTCTGCAAAGGTTCCACCTGTTCTTGGGTCTTAACACCAGAGCTGAGTGGGATTAGGTGTCAGGGCCAGTGCCACAGGAACCGGCAATCAAAGCGCGGCCACCCATGCGGACAGACCTCTGGAGGAGCGGAAATGCTTGCTGGGGGCGGTGAAGCCGCGGGTGCCGTGGACGTTGACGGCGGCCACTCGGAACTGGTACCATCTGCTGGCCCTGATGTCGGCCAGTTGGACGCGCTCCTCTGTAGTCTGGGGGACAGATGGAGGAAGGGCAAAGGCAGACAGGGGTCAGGGGTCACAAACAGAGTCAAAGGTCACATGTTTGCTGCTTTGACTCACTGGACTTCTCCTCCAAACTGTACCACATACACCTGTCACTTATTTTAAACATATCTAAGGTAAGGATGTGAATCTTAGAAGAGAAAACTAAGTCAAATATAAAATATAAAATAAATATAAAAAAATGACCAACATCCCAAAAGCAGAGGAGAGAACGGAAACTAAAATGAGCTCACCTGCGCCACAGTCTGCCATTCTGTAGCGTCATCTTCGCTGGGGTGAATCCCGTAGTTCCACCTCCTCTGGACCACGTACAAAACGGGCTCCACTGAAATGTTGAACTTGGAGGACCAGCGGATCTCCAGCGGTCCCGCCGGCTGCTCCAAAAACACTAGCTCCTTCCTGGGCTTGAGGGGCGCTCCTGAAAAAGACAGGACAGCTAGCAACATTCCTGGCATTGCGCTCCGACTTGTGGCGCTCCGTAGTGCTGTTCTGGACTCGGGGAAAAAGAAACACATAAAACACCATCCGCTCTAACTGCTGGGCCGTGGCGCTGGGCGCTTTCAACCTCGGGGGAAGAAACACATGTTTTGACAAATACTTTCTGTTGAGGATATGAGTACATCTGGATTAGACCAGTGCTATCTGGGGGAATTGTGGGCTCGACGCTCCTTTTTGTCAGAGGGAACACAAAAAACACTCCATTTGCATCATTGTTCCCCCCATTCCACCCAATAAAGCACAATAAATGTGTCCATTTGCTGTAAATTATAGATTTATTAAGCGCAGAGCTTTAAAACAAAATCATCCAGCGTGACAGATTAACTCTCCCCACTTAATTTACTACCAGTGAGATATGCTAGGCGCTGATTGAGGAGCAGCCCACAGCTTTAATGAAATGGAAATAGAGAGGGAAGCCTTGTAAGTGCAGAAGAATGCTGAACAAATTCCTGACTTCTCGATAAATCACTGCAGTTGGAATGGAATAAAAAAGAACCAGAGCCCCTCTACTGTTTAGTGGGGGGAGGAGGTGCAAGAACACATCAACCCATGTCCCAGCTCAGCTCCGAGGACCACGGCTGGACCGTGAGGTGATCATGGTGCAGGTCTTGGGAGATTCCCTCAACTTAATGGATTCCATAAGTCAAGGCATGGAAAAAGTCATTGTCTCTCTATCAGGGACTTGACTTTTTGTGCAGAGGCCCACGTTATTGTGATCTATTCTTCAGGGTGGACGTGCGATTTCAATAAGACAGAGGAGGACGAAGGCGCTGACCGGGCACATATGGGGCCATTCCTGCAATGTGCTTCTCTGGGGATCTCGGAGCAAACAGCTGCCTGTCATTGTGCTGTGGTTTTCACAGCCCGAGCATGTGTCACACCTCCCAGCACAATGTGTAATGCAATAACAATACCGCAGCATTCCTCCTCCCACGGCTGCTGGCAAGTTCGGGCGCACATACACACACACACACACGCACACACACACACAGACACGCGCCCCTCCTCATCTGTGAGGAGACACACCGCAGCGGTACGTGCTCCAGCCCTTTCCCACATACGATGCAGTCTGCCAATCATAATCACAGCCTCGGCTTGGCCATCGCCCCTGCCGCAGCTCATCCAACAATCATGGCCTCAGCATCCATGTTCCCCGGCTCCCAGAAGCAGCCAGGGCAGCCGTGCTCACCATGCCTCTCATGTTACCTCAGCATCTCGCATCACCTCCATCACCAGAAAAGTGTCTATTTGTAGCGATCAAGTTGCAGTGCTACACTAGCAGATTACAGCCTTCTTTAACCACATGTGAAGTCTACGACCCAGACCAATCAGCAGGCAAACTGCTACCCTGACTTCCATGGTGCAGCCTCGAAGAAATCCATCACCCTATATCTCATATCACACAAGAATGGATCAGAAGTTCAACCTTTGGCATAATTGATTGGGCTCACATAAGATTTCACTGTTGCTATGGAATATTTGAATATGAAATGGTCCAAAACAAATGGTAACTGGTCATTTCTCCTTTCAGAAAAAAAACAAAAGCCATGAAGTGCAATGGAAGGAACGGGAGAGAATAAGGAGCTTTACATTCCACTGTGCCCAAACATTCCATCAATACCTAAAGGGCCCTCAAACTCAGGCAGACTGGAGCTAACAGGACCGGGACCCAGTCGGTCTTCCACCAGCACTCTCAATCTGCTTAGCTTTGCAGCCATGCACTATAGACAGCCCAGGCAATCTCAAAGCCATGGAGGCCTAATGAGGGCAATACTACAGTGTGTAAACTCAGCAAGAAATGAATTTCACAGCATCGTTTTTGCATTCATTCTATTTTTTCATTGCAATAATTGCGAGGCTCCATAATTAGATCTAAAAACTTCTGGCAAAATCTGAACCTTTAAAAAAAAAAGATGAAAAGAAATGCCTGCTTGTTCCCTGCACAAACACTATTAATGAACCTATGCCGAGCGGAGGCCCTCGGGCTTTGAATGGCGTGCTATGGAACAAGAGCAGAGCAGAGGAGAGCAGAGCTTTACCAGCTTAGGGGTGTAGATGGAAAGGGAGACCCCCAGCACACTGGGGAACAAAACCTCAGCATGGGGTCCTCTGTCTCGGCAGGTTCAAAGATACTCTGTGCATAAAGAGGGTCGGGTTCTTTGAGCCGGTCCCCCTCTGTCAAGGACACGCTCTCCCAGGACCTCCACCTGCTCACGGAAAACATCTGAGAACCATCTCACCCTGCGCAACGCTCAATTGAGCCCCACTCATGATGGACTAATCGTTTCCAGCGCTATGGATCACCCCCCCCCCCCACCCCATGCCCCCCACATGAGGGTTTTGCACACATAGAAACAATTAGAGATTTGGAAAAGCAGCCAAACAATGAGAAGTTTGCTCGGTGTGGACTGAAGAGATGATTTGTAATCAGGGGGTGTAGTCTACCTGGAAATGAGGGGAGCACATGTCTGAGTAAGGGACTATGGGCATGAATCATCCTTTGCTGATTCCATTTTTAGCCTCAGAGTTGTTTTCATGCCCGCATCTAGAAAGGAATCTGATTCATGACTTACTGCCTGCCATGCAATTGTGAAGACTTCAAGTTAACTCATAGATATCTCATCCAAGATGTGTTTGATGAGACACACGTTTATTTTGACCACACATAACTATACTTGCACAAATATACCTGTTTGAGAAGTTCTGATTCGTAAGTCCACTCTAAGTCCATTTCAGAAATATGCAAAAATGCAGAACTGTCACAGTAATTTCCAAGAGATCTCTTAAAACTGAACAAGACTGTAGTTAAAAGAAAGCTAGGCTTATTTAAATATATTTCTGTAAAATCATTGCAAATCAGCTGAAAAATGCAACTGAAATATATGCACGGTTTGTATCGCAACTCTTTACTTGGACACGCATCTATACAGTCATACACACACAAATACAACACTGAGCTTCACATCAGTTTTCAGCCGCATTCTCTTCAAAGCTTTTTTTCTCTCCCTCATACACACACACACACACACACACAGAGAGAGAACATGGGCACAAGGTTGTCACCATGGTTCTTCAAAGCAACACTCTGTTTCTCGCCAATGGAGTCGAGCTGCTTTAATGCCTTGTTATGGCCTTGGGCTACACTATGCTCTGATCACAGAGCAAGAAGTTCCATTTCAGAGCTCTGTCTCGGAGGACTTAAAACAATGCCTCACTTCCCAGAGAGTTGCCTCTAAACACCTCTGTTGTGCTGCCAAGGCTTTGTGCATAAAGAGCTCTGAGAGTTGAGTCTCTGCTTGAATTCTCTGTCTCGTTGTAGAGTACCTTATTTTCACGCATATAACGCGCACTACGCGCTTTTGCAAACCGCACACTACACCTGCGCGGTATATCCGTGAGTGTGCTATATAAGTTTTTTTTTTTTTACACAGCCGATGCCATCTCTTAAAATGTTTAGGCTACAAGGACACGTTCTAAGAGTATATATAACACGGTTAAAACATATCTTGGCGGTGGCTTCTTGATTTAAATTACAAATTAAAGCTGGAAGCATGCGACTTATAATTGCTGAGGATTAGACGTGTAATGGATATTTTTATAGCCTTGTCCACATTCAGTGGCTGCCAGAAGGCAATGATACCCACGTCAGTGAGTTTGCTAAGATAGGAGTTCCTTCAGAATAGGTAAGCCAGAGTTTATTTTATTGTTACAACTGAAATATCAGGTTTTGTTTAAATGACCGCTGTCTGAGTGCACATGTTTAGGCCATGTATGGTAACATTAAATTATGATGGGCCAACGTCAGTCATTTTAAGGGAAACACTTATGTCACGATGAACTGCACTAACGTTAATTAGAGCAGTTCCAGCATTACGGCTAGTCGTTCATTGCCACTGACAGCCTTTCTAATCTTGGTGTTTCTTTATTGGCGCAACTTTTAGGGCTACTAAGCACCTCAAAATCCTTAGAATGTTCCTTATATCCTCTTCCTGTTAACATTAAGTTGAGGGAGAGAAAACGATTTAGGCAAAGACTATGCCTGGAGCTTTTCTCTTCTGCTTCTTTCTCTAAATGAAGATGCTCGTCAGCATCTTCCCGTCAGATAGGCTAAATGTTTTGTTATATCTCTTCTCTGACATTCAAGAAGACACGTGCAGTGGGGGTGGGGGGTAGTTGAATGGGCAGCATGCGCGGTATACGCTACGGTTTACACAGTGTAAATTATACATGATCCCTTTACACAGAGATGAATGGGCCATTTATATATATTACTGTATAATAGGCACATTGCTTTCCTGAAAAGAATGTACCTTTGTTGCCTAAATTGTTATCCTCTTTTTGTAAGTCGCTTTGGATAAAAGCATCTGCTAAATGCAGAAATGTAAATGGACTAATTTAAATAATCTGCATATTCATGGGCATAGCTTGGCTAATGACTATTGACATTAGGTATCAGTCAGTTTGGCTTCAACCATCACATTTCTGTTGTCTATGTGCGCACATATGTATATACACGTGTGTGTTCATATACGTGTGTATTATATGTGTGTGTATGTGTGCATGTGCATGTGTATGAGTATGTGTGTGTGTGTGTGTGTGTGTATACCTTTATAGAGGTTCTTGGGAAGCTGACAGGTGTGTCCACAGCCATTGGAGCAGCACTTCTTTACAGTGGAACATTCGCTGTCCTCCTCACAGCTCTCCACGCAGGCAGCGGCGAAGCCACTGGCCTTCTCGGGGGCTGGGCAGTCGCCCTGCTTTAGCGACTCCACCGACTTGAGGAACTCGCAGCTCGTCAGGCACTCGTAGTGCTTCTTGGGAAAAAGCGGCTGAGGATCATTTATTTGGACAGAAAGAGTGAAAGCAGGGGGGAGAGGGGGGGGGGTGGTATATGAGTTGAAGGAAAAACCCATGTCACATCGATTTGAGATGCCAAACACAGAGAGGTGCCCCATTACAGGAATAACCCTGTTTACATTGCCGCCTGTGACTCATGGGTTTTGATGGGTGGGTCGGTGCGGGCTTTGATTGGGTCGGGTACAGCACACCATTAAGCGCACACAACTCACACAGCTTCCACTACAGACTCATTCACTGATCATTCTCTTATTGAATTTTCAAAGTCTGCAGGGAGTCCTCAAAAAAGCCAAGCGTGTGTGTATGTGTGTGTGTCATACCTCACATAAGTCCTGGCACTGGTTTTCTTTCAGGTCCCAGGACTCTTTGCAGGGCTCAAGGCACTGTGAGAGGGAGAGGGCAAAACAGAGGGAGGAGTGTGGTGTGGGAGAGAGGGAGAGAAAGAGAGACAAACTGTGACAAAAGGACAGAGTCAGTGCTTACAAGAGAGCAGCACATCAAAGCACCGGGCTGCCTCCACACCGTCTGCCAAGCACATTCATGCAGCCCTCATCCACTTACACACACACACACACACACACAAACACACACACAGACACACACACACACAGGGCATTATCCACATAAAGCAGTGCACTCCCTCAAAGCAAACACAGCCCCCCAAAAATATCTCCACACTGCACAAGGTCCTCTAATATTTACTAGACAAGCAATGCAATTGAGTGGCGTTGGACAGAGGAGCGCTCAGCATAAAAGATGGGGTTGCCGGTGATGCGTGGCATTTGGCTGGCGGAGGCGTCCCCGAGAGATTCCTTTGGGGATGCATCAGCTCTGGATTCTGTTGCTCATGTCTGGAGCTGATAGGCCGTTCTCCCTGTACCACTTCCAGTTGTGCGCCTAATGGATGATGCACCCCGTTTGAATGTTCCTGGGATTCCCTTCGTCTCGCCACACATGGAACTTATTCCCCGGCTATTTCGTGTGGGTCGCAGATAAAAGAGCAAAGCATGAGAATGTAACAACAAGGCCAAGCACCCAGTCAAACATAGCGCATGAGAAACATTGGAGAGAAAAAAAACAAAAACGTATCAACATGGTCATATTCTTTTGGTTGTAAGTGCAGCTCTTAACCCGCAGCAAATCAAATCTAATGTGTCCAAATGGAATTAAACATGAAAGTTCATGCATGTCTCATAGATTTATGCTGATTCCACCACAGCAAAAGGGAGCATCGTCAAATGGAATGGGGCAGAGAGCAGCAGACTTGTGCGTGCCTACTGGCCGGCTGCTGACAGATAGAATGAGAGAGAGAGAGAGAGAGAGAAAGAAATAAGAGAAAGAGAGAGAGAGAAAGAACGAGAGAGGACCTTTTTGGAGTGCGCTCACTCGCTCATAGGGAGAGAGCCGAAAACTGTGGTCGGGCCGCTTCTGTGCAGCCACTGGGGCCGACCCAAACCACAGCGAGCAGACAAGCAGCCCTTTTCAATTTGAGCCTGTGTCTGTCCCAGCCATGCATGAGCATCTCACATTTTGCGTCTCGTGTCTCGCATGCCCTCTCATCTCCAGGAAAACACACTGGGAGGAAGGCCGAGCCAGGTCGACTTGCATGCATATGACAGGCGCTGTCATAGCAGGGGGGAGGCTGCGACCACTATACTAACAGTAGGACTGAAATACACACAGATGCCATTCTACACCTACTGTACAGCACCCAAGACACCCCAGATGAGAAGATCGGGCCCAGTCAGGGCAGCGAATGGGAAAAATCTACTCTTAAATAGTTTACGAGAGCCTCTGTCTGATGCTCGGCTCACGGCTCAGTTGTTTATTGCTCTTTAATGCGCTCATTAGGCAAGTCCATCGTTATTATGCCATTCTCGCTGCAAACGTTTATTTGGCTTGTATAGCGTGAGGGATAATCAACACACACGCGCTAGCGTTGAGTTCGGCTCCTGTGAGGCTAACCTCCGGGTTCCCGCCGCAGCAGCCTGCCAGTTTTTATATCACTCCGCACTCTCTTAATTAGCACTTGGCACGTCTTGGCCCCTGGGGAGAATGTGCGACACAGCCCTGGACACACAAGTGTTAAGCAGTGCAGCCACGGTGCTGAGATACGGAGCTTTATGTTAAATGGGCATTACGTTTTCACTCCGGACTAGTCAGGCACAGCGTCTTCCAGCGTCCAGATTATGCCGTGCCTGAACACTTCAGAGACTCGACTGCACTGGTGATTTTGATGAGGTGTTCAGAGTTTAAGGCTGGCTTCTTGGAATGCTTGATGAGAGCCTAAATCACAGCAGGCCCCAATGGAACGGAGCTAGGGGAATAGAGGCATCGATTTAGAAACCCAGAGGTGAGTGAACGCCAATATCTGAACAGATTGTTGGAAAATTTGATGACAACCAGATGATGGTGAAATTGCATGGTGATGTGGAAACCCCCCCCCCCCCCCCCCCCCACCCTGCCTCCCACAAAAAAATAGAAGAAAAAGTAGGAACTAATCTGACCAAGGCAAAGCATGGAACTAAAAGGAGGGATTTAGCCTGCTCTCACGGTAACATGGCAGCTCCTTTAGCTTTAATTTCCAGCGTGTCTTGCAGGCCATACCTGGACAATGACTTTCTTGGCTCTGGCAGATCCGCTGAGGCAACGGAGGAAACAAGCACTTGCGCATGCCAAGGCACTAAATCCCCTCTACAAATCTCTAAACACATATAAAGCCCAGGATCAGGGCGGCCCTCTCGCTGAACGCTCCCATGGACACAGGATATGAAGGTCTTACAACAGTTAAACGTGGGGAGAAGGAGGCAAATCCGTCTGTTTTTACCCTTCAAAGTTCTCTCTGAATAACAATGCCCCGCACCCTACATGATTCTGTCCACCTGTTGACACTCCTGTGGCAGGATATATAACACAGCGTTCCCCCATTTATCCCCGTTTGGAAGTCATTGAATTTTTGGAATTTTTTCAGCCTTTCAGAGCTACAAGGTGTGCCATGAAAGGTGAGGGGTAGAGCCAGGTAAGTGAGCCCCTGCACAGGTGTGCTGATAACTGACAATCTGTCAGCGTTTCCCAAAAGCCCCACCCTCACACTGACAGTTTAGCAGGAAAAGGGAAGGGTGACAACAGATGTCTTGCCAAAGCAAATATGAGCGCTCTTTATAATTACCCAAGGCACTCGCATCAATCACATATATGGCTTTTAAAACACATGTTTACAACATGATCCATTCACAAAAGTAAGTGTGGATTAATCAGAAATCGGGTCTTCTTTGTCCTCAGGGTCCAGATCACATGCAAAAATCATTCTTTGTTCAGAGGACTGAATGTGACATGGTGAAACAATAACAAAAGGAAGCACTATTTTATTGCTAGGGAGCGAGGGAAAGTGTGGAAGTGTGGAGAAATTCACCCTGGTTGCCCGTGCAGACCCAAAGCTTCAGCACAAGCCTGCGAAGCCGTTGAATGGGAGAGAGTGGCGCCTCGAAAACAAAAGCATTTGTGCCTCAGCTCGCTCCTTTTGTGGAGTTATCTTCTTCCCCAAAAGTGACACATTCTGCATGGCTAAGTAGGCTCCGCCATCGGCCTCTTTTCTTTGCCCATTTCACGCTGTAATAAAATGCAGCAGTTGTTGCACTGGGGAACCTTGAAAGGCTTTCTGTGGGGCCGATGTGAAAGTCAGGCTGAATGGCGACTTTGCCACACAAACTCTCCTCCTTTGGTAAAGGCAAGGGGATGGAGGAGGAATGTGTGTGTGTGTGTGTGTGTGTGTGTGATGTGGGTGGTGTGTGTGTATGTGTGTGTGTATGTGTGTAGGGGGTTGGGGGGGTGTTGAGCAGCAGACAACCAAAGAGACTACTGAGCATCCAAAACCAAACTTCCCTGTGGCATGGCAAGATTATCTCTGTCTCGTCCTGAAAACATGCACATCCTGGAGGGGACAGCTGAAACAACATAAACTATGCTGAGAATAATGTACAAAAGGCAGCTGAGGTGCTTTGCTTTGCTTAATGAAGCATGAAGTGCTACCAGTGAAGATTGCCCCAGGCTTTAAAATCCAAGCGGCAGTCATAATAATAAGAGGCACATAACTCTTGAAACTGAATCACACAGGAGGACTATGCACGCACACCCAACAAGCTTGCACAAGAGAGAATGTATGTGTGTGGCCAGACACAAGAGCAGGTATCACACACACACACACACACACACACACACACAGCATGTTGTTTTCAAATGGCTGGTGACTACAAATGTGATTCTCCTGTATATATAAAAAAAAAACATTCACCTACTTCACCAGTTCCATCAAATTAAAAACTTGTGCACCTCCCCACATCTCCAATTCTCTCTCTCTCTCTCTCTCTCTCTTTTTCTCTTTCTTTCTGCGTTGATCTGCCTGAATCAGCACACTGAGGCTGTGTGTCAGCTGGGAGCAGAACAACAGGAGATTTATGGGGTGTGAGAGGACAGGCAGTGGGGTGAGTGGCAGGTGGGATGGCGCTCCACTGAGGGCCCAGCCGGGGAGGGGCCTGGGAGAATCTGCCTCAGCCGATGGGCTGTTAAAAACTAGGCTGGGTTCAGCACTGTACAGTACTGACTTATGTGTCCTTTCAGTCCCCCTATTTTCACAGGCGTGGGGGGGGGGGCAATTACCCCTCCGCCTCCTTTAGAGGTATGTGTATTGACCCAACAAGCTATCCTCGGACTCATTGCCAGCCTTGAGCTTCATAGTGGTTTGTGAACCAATTTCTCTCTACTTTTCTGTTTAATGCTCTTTTACTCTTCTTGACAAGAATACACACACACATACAATCATACATACACAAACACACACACACACACACACACACACACACACACACACACAGGCAAGGCTGTAAGCACCATTACTCTTGATGGTTCCCCTGTCAGCCCATGGTCTCCCCTTTACAACAGCTCATTCTTATTCATGGCATGGGTCCTGCTTCCAACAACATTATCATAACATAAAGTCAGATTTGTTCTTGTCCAAATCCATGCGGCAGTGAGGCATTTTATTCTTTGCCCCTGTTCAAATATACACACAGGTTTCCTGGCATATCAGGAATTAAAAATTAATCTTTTGCGGAGCCCATGGGAGGTGAGCTCAGTCCCTCTAACCACAAAGTCTCCAAGAATCATTTGGCATGCTGAGCTGAGAAGCCCTCCAATTGTTTGACATATTCGCACTGCGCTGAAGATCTCACCATCAAAGACACATTCAAGCCTTCTGCTGTTGTGCCATTTCCCTCCAAACAGTTCAGCCGTAGCCTCAGTCCCTGCTGCAGGAATGCTGCGGTTTGAGTAGAAATCTGAGGTGAGGATTGATAGCGACACCTCGATCCTAACACACGTGAAAACACGCGGAATGCACTCGGTGAACAGATTTTTATCACGGCTCAGTGAAATCTTTATTTGGAGAAGATATTTTTCGAAAAAGACAAAGGCAACGGGCAGGACAGCACAAGCTATCAAGCCAGGATCGGGCACCCTTTTAGTAAAGACAGGTGTGTGTTTGTGAAAGCAGTCTGAACATGCAGCCACACTTAAGTGTGTGAGTGGATTAGGCATGTCAAGGTTGGAGAAAGAGCGCGACTGATTAGCGGCAGCAACACAACACTCGTCCCCACCCCCTCCATCTTTCATCAGGACTCCAGCGCTGGTTTGACTCAAGTTGCCTTGGACTTCAAAGGCACACACATCAGTTTGTGTTGGTCGTGGTGTTTACCAAGGATTCCGTGAGTCATGTAGCCCTGGACCCTCTGACGGGTTCAGAGTACAATAACCATCACCGAACTGAATGTGGACTTCTCCACCGCTGTCATAGAAAAGCCTTCAGGGGGGAGGGAGTATGTCTGGTTTTCATCGCTGAGCTTAGATGGGAATTGTCAATCTGACTCATATGTTTACAATCATTCAGCTTTGAAAAGATTTATTTAAGTAATTATCCGTGCACCCATCCGCCCAGATATTCAGCTGTGTCAAAGGGTCTATCAGTTACTGTAGAAAAACCCTCCTGTGCGCAAATCCATTGTGCACTGGCTGATTCAGTGGCTTTAGATGGTAAAGCGCCATAAAAAACATAAAAACTTCCAGTGATCTTAAACTTAATAAATGCCTACATGGATCATAGATGCAATTCAACTGAAACAAATTCCTTTTTAAGCATAGGAATAAACAATAGTCTGAGCAACACACCCAGCACGTTTAATGGTTAGATATGCTTAGATGGAGTATTGCCTCTGTGCTTTAAGAGGGAAAAAGAGAAGACTGTAGAACTGCCTAGCAGGTGGTACCAAACAGGCATTCTTGAAGTATCACCTTAATAATTAATTTAAATGTGGTTGAAGCAGCAGACAACAAAAGGACTGGGAAGGATATCTCGCCAGAATGGGCTGGCAGGGGAAAGCGGAGGTTGAGGTGCTTGGTGGGGGGTGGGTGTGTGTGTGTGTGGTGGACGGGGAGGTGGGGTGGGATGTTAGATGAATTATACATGCCCCTCACATTCAGAGGTGCCTGTCTTATTTATGAGCTGGAGAAAAAAGCCAAACAGCTCCAGCAGCACTGGGCTTTGTCGGTGGAGGAATGTAATAGCCACTTGCCTTAATTCTTAATGAACCTGACGTCTTGCACAGACAACAGCCACCCCCTGCCGCAGCAGCTCAAACTACAACACTTTCTATTCAACAGTTGCTCTTGTTCGGTTGCGGTGGCTGGTGCTGTTGTTTGCACTTTTGTTGCTGCTGCTTGCATTGAAAAGGGCTGTGCATCTAGGAGAGTAGTTTAATTGCTGTCGATAAACTGGTTCAGGGAGCGCTGGAGCTCTGCAGTGGCACAAGCTGAACTTATCGCTTGTCCTGGGGGCTCCATTTACATTCTGTCCAATTAGACTCAACAGGACACATTTATCAGGAGGGGTCAGATGGCTGATAACAGGTTTCTTGGTGCTTTCGCTGGGTCTACAAGCCTGGGAAAGTCGGTCTTGCCGAGCCCAGTGCCAGGATCGGCTTGCCCAACTTCACATGAGATTTACTGGACAAGAGCAGCAGTGTCCTGCAATGTCCACAATCCTGAAGAGGTGGTGATGGCAAAGAACACACTCATAGGAGAGATTCGAGTTTCGATGGTAATACACAAAACAAATGACAGTGTAAATCTGCGCCCCAGGTCCACACACCCACGGCCCAGAGCAGCTTGTGTGTGGGTGTATGTGTGTGTGTCTGTGCTGAGGCCTTGTCTGTGGGCTGACTTTAGAAGCAGTCATGCCATGTGGTGTGTGTGTGTAGCCTGAGGTGAGGACTGTGGATGTAGGCCAGTCACTTTCAATCATTTGCTGGGGAATGTGGCTACATTGCCCGCTGCAATTTAGGAAGCCATAAGACCTCCAAAATAATTAACATGCTCCATTATTTCCAGCTTAGATCAGCCAAGAGCCATAGGGCATAGGGGATGGTGAATGGAATGGATTTAAACTGCCACACGTTTCATGGGATCAAGGCGCGGATTAGTCCAGAATTGATGACTTTTTGATTACTATTAAATTTGGTGCCTTCCCATATTCTTAACTGTCCCTTTCTCAGACCTCAGACCTCAGGCTGACTAAGACTTAATCAAACATGCTTGATATTGTCAATGTTCATTTTGAACACGGTTCATGAACCGTTTATTGTTGTTATGGCACCAATTATTTAAAAATTAAACATTTAAAGAACTCGGTGTGCAATATTGTTGCATGTTTTGCAATCTTGTTCTAACTGATCTCTTTCTAACTGCCATAGACTGGAAAAGTCGCAAGGTCTGTTCCCAGCTTAAAACAACTAAATAAAGCGACAGAGACATTCAATCCATCAATGCTGACCTCCATCCAAAGTTATCTTTTTCTGTCCCGTGTGGCCCATCTGGGGCAGGCGTGGGGGTTTCAAGAGAGGCCAGAGCTATCAGAGGAGTTTGAGGAGGCTGATAAGCAAGATAGAGCTGCGGTGCACACACTGGCATGAAAATAATCACGGGCATTCTTTCTGTGACAAGCCTTTCATGCTTAAAGAGGATCTTTACAAGCTGTCCTTAATCAGATAATCCTCTGGCAAAATTAAAAACAAGCTGTTATTTGACATGCAGATGCGTCAGATCATGACAGCTGTGACAAAAAAAAAAAAAAAAGATTTCTTAATCGGGATATATTTGGAATGCGGAAACTAAACAAGCAGACATTCCTAATGACACAGTTTAATGTGCAGCCCCCTTTTCAATCCTCTCCAAGATGTTCTTATAAACAAAGAAGCCACTGCCACAATTTTCACTGTTTGACTGGAACATTAAAGGCACTGTCGGTCTGAGAAATGAACAATGACCCTGAGAGTGAGTTGGACTGCAGCACATCTCTGTATGCCCTAGTCCCACTCCTCTTCTCTCCCCGTCTCTTCCCATCGCCATCTTTACCACCCACCATGTGAATAATGAGCTCCACAGATAGCAGGCGACAGCGCGGGCCCCCTCCCTCACCCAATGAAACTTAACAGCCATGGCCAGAGCTGCTCCTCCCTGCCGAGACTGACCAGCCTTCTGTGCCACTCCTCCGCCACCCACATTCATACACACAGGGCCAGACTCACCCCCCCCCCCCCTCCACACACACAAACACACACCCATACCGCCACACAATGCATACCCTTTCCCACTTCCACAGCATGCAGCAGACCTGAGATAAATAGTATACTAATGGATAAGGGATCCATTTAGATGTTTGGTAAAGCCACTGTGGACAGCTATAAAATACTGAGAAATAAATGGTCCGTGTTAAAGCGTGTGTGGAGTTCCAACACCACCATGAACAGCAAATATGATGGAGAGAGAGAGAGAGAGAGAGAGAGAGAGAGAGAGAGAGAGAGAGAGAGAGAGAAAAGAATGTAATGAGAGTGGGAGAGTGGGAAAAAGTAGAGTAGAAATGGAAGAATGGAAGAATGGAAGTTGTACATGAAGAAATGGATGTGGAGAAGTCTCTCACAACTGGATCCAGTTGTCTCAGCAAAACAGAGCAGGGAAAATTGTAATTTCAGTGCCTTTCCAGTGCCTTTCAGCCGTAGTCTGTATCGTCTATGAAGGTGGCACACCTCATACAACACACACACCCCCACACATACGCACACAGACACACATTACACAAGGTGTGAGAGTCTGGCTGAAGAAAACCAAAAGGTGCTTTGATGCATTTCCTGCCAGACAAGGAAACCAGCTTTGCCACACAATAAAACAAGCACCTAGCACCTCTTTTTTTCAGAGCAGCCTTTACAACTGCTGGCCGCCAAAGGAAAGATGACCACACAAAGACCTCATAGTCAAAGGCCAGCTCTCTCTGTCCAAACCTCCAGCAAATGGGGAACGTGATATTTTCCCCCTTAGGCAAAGGTTTACGTCTTACACAGCAAATGAAAATTAATGAAGCTGCACGCTCTGCCAGTGCAATTTCATTTTGTCAATTTCATCTTCTGTTTCATCGTCACATTGACCTCAATACAACGCTGCACCGCCGTCAGGGGCGTGACTGTTCTGACAGTTCTCACAGTGCAGAGGATAGGAAGTAGCCGGTGCTCCAATGATTATCACTCTGTCTGATGTTTTTAACCCTTCCCTCTAATTCAACAGGGCTCTCAGAGGTATTGCCGCTATGCATAAAAACACACACAGTCTATATCCTCAGGGCTTTCTTCCTGACAATGAGCGCCACTGCAAAAAGCACAGTCTCAAAAGAGACACCTGGGCATTTCAGTTCCATTAAGGACAGACACGACTGTGCAATTAAATAGCACTCCTATAGACAGCAGCGACCCAAAGGACCTTTTTCTCCAGGCTGATGAGGAAGGCCTTGGAAGTAGAATAAAGAGCGAGGGAAACAAGAGGCTGAGGCAAAGAAAGTCTTACCTCCAAGGGAGACAGAGTTAGAGATTAATGAATTAATTTTCATTCTTTTGTAACAGGGTCCTCTCTATTCGTAGATACAGTACAACAGGCGACCTAGTCAGACAACAGTTATAAAAATCAGGAACAGAGTTTTATTTACAATGATGCTCTTCAAGGGAGAAACAGCATGTTTCACATAAATATCCACCAGCTGCTCTAACTAGACAAGGAAGTAGCCTGACTTTAAGCAGGTCAATGGATGGTGTTGATAATCCCAATGGTCTGCACTGAATCAGGCCATGATTAGTGCCAGTGTGGTACCCTAGAGCAGATAGTCACTAATACAGGGCACAAATGCAGACAGTGCAAGCACCAAAACAACCCAGCAACATAATATTCCATCTTTTTTTCTAATGATGGGAAGAGCAGGAATATAATAAATTACAAACATACTACGTCATATGTAAGACAGCTGAGTCAGGTCTAGTTGAAACATAAAGTCATACCTTGCATATAGCTATTTATGAAAATGATGACATATATTCTGATTCCTATACTCTCAATATATCATTCCAAACCAAAAAGGCAAGGGCAATGCCTTCACTGCTTTGACTTCTAAATGTTTTATTTAACATTTTCAGGAAACAATATAATTGTATTTGGATGTGGCTCCACTGGCCAGCTGAATAATGCATATGGCACTAGAGCTTGAGTAATTCCTGTTTCCAAATCAACTCAACCCCACTGTTTGATTTGATGCTCGGCTAAATGCAGAGACAGCCTAAATGTACTTTACAAACTTCCAAATGTGGGAAATTTCGGAGTGTTTTGATTGTTTCCATACACCTCATTTATATTGTCAGTGCAATAAAAGAAAAGCTTGCCGTTTTCAAACTTTTGGTTGGAAAGCCTTGGGTTCTTTTTTTAAGTGGTTGTATGAAAGATAAAGAAGCAACATGACAAAAAAACATTCACAAAGGATGGCATTCCGGCCTCCCGGCGTCTTGCAGCTCAATAGGGAAATGGGGATGTTATAGCATGCTAATGACTTCTCGGCACTCCTGAATGTCCCCCCTCTCTGCTCCAGTGAGAGGGCACTGAGGTTAATTACCATAACAATGCCACACCGGCAAGTCAGGCCAACTCTGGACACTGTGTATGAGCAGGCCAAGATTACGTTTCGCCCCACTCAAATTAATGTTTTGGGCTTTGATTCCCAAAAGTGCTGACAGACATAGAGGGGGTGGGTCAGAATCTTTGTTTAAATAATTAACCAATCTCTCCACACATTATCTGGCTAGGGAGCCCAGTGGGAGCCTTTGACAAACCTTTCAGTGTAAGAGACTTGATCCCAACAGCAGTCACTGGGGGTTTGTTTGGCCCGCTGCTTTTGTCGTTCTGTTTGACTTCTACTGAGGCTGTGCACTCCTCATGAAGTGACGAGGCTAATCGGTAGCTGTAGGTCTATTCACATGCCCAGCACTGTAACACTTTGGCCTGTGGGAAGGAATTGTTCAAAACGGTCACAATGGCTGGAGCCTTTGTCTGCTAGTCGCACTGAATACCTCAATAAACTACCCTGTCAATTATGCAGATCAGTAGAGTAGATCTGAACTCTATAAACGCACACACAAGGACGAAAACAGCTGTGTTAGTAACTCTATTTTAACTCCACTTTTGTGTTGAGCTGAGTTTATAGGTCTCTAAACATAATACTGTCATAAAATATTATGCACTTGGAGAGAAATACAATACTACACAAGCATAACCGAATTTGCAATATGGTTCTATGTTCTTGGAACTGTTAGGGGTTGATGACAGTATTCTCAAATTATTTTGGCAGTAGTAATTCCAGATAACATTGCCTAGCATTAAAAAAATCATTACATCACCCACATCTGTGTCTAATTCACACTTCAAATATATTATTTATCTTCACATGGAGTGAATGAAGCAAGCTGGAATTCTTGTTTCTGGGGGTGGAGGCTACATGTGCATGAAGAAGAAGAAGAAGAAACATTTTCACTTTCTGTAACATAGATGGCTGATTGTGAAAACAGTGTGCTGTGCTTGGTCACAAACTCAGCCACATCCTTTTCAAACATAAAACTCTTAATGAATGACGCAGGATGGTTTCATTCCAGAAGCCAAGGCTGGATATCTCCACACAGAAAAGAGAAGAACACGCTGTGCTGTGCTGCAACAAGAGAAGATGAGCCTTGAGAGAGAGAGAGAGAAAGAGAGGGAGAGAAAGACACAGAGAGAGAGAGAGAGAGATGCCCCTTTATCTCCACCTTCGTGCAGTCAGACAAGCTCATTACCCTGACCTCGTAAAACCTCATCTGCCTCATCTAGCTGGATCCCATTAATTTTCCCTTTGCACCCAAGGCCTTTGGCAAGAGCTCACGGCTGCTCCACTCAGTTCTGCTTCTACTGTCCATATTTTCAGCCTAGTAGCGCAACAGTTCCTCAGCTCACACCTACTCACACATTCACCACTTAAAAACACACCATACAGGAACTAGACAACTCTAGTGGCAGAGAGATTAGAAAAGCTTTGACTAAGTAAGCTGTGCCTGGCTCAACTATTACAAATAGCAGGTCCTTCATAACCTGCGGATGTAAGGACCATGACGTTTTGCTATGTGTGCTGTAACATCATCTTTACCCTACTCATATGTTGCACATGCACCATTCATGCATTATTTGGGACTAGATCTCCTTAATGGCTTACAAATGACATGCCTGGACATACTATTCTCCCATTTATTCTATCCTGGTCATGGAAAGATTTGAAAACTTTATATCCACATTATATTAAAGTATAATTACTTACTATTAGTTCCTTTTGTATATCTATTGGAGGTTGTATTTGTGTCAATCTTTGCTGAAGGTAGGATAGTTTAATGTTTTTAAAACTATCCCCAAAACAAAGTCAATTATAAAATAGCGTAACATGTAACTCTTTCTGGCATTTTATCTAACTGCTACATTTTGTCCTGATTTAGAGAGATGATAGCTTAGCTAACTACATTTTCTTGCCCAATACTGTAAGTTAGCAGAATCATGTCAGCTGTAATCTAACTGATTTGGTACTGGAATATGGTACTGTCTAGGTATCTGAATGTTGCAGCACGTTTATTTATTTACTTAATCCTTCATTTATCAATGCTATGGAACGTCCATGGTTGACAGCTATTTTGTCACCACCTCATCAAAAACACAAGTATAAACTTCTTCAGCATAAAACCTGAGTAATCAAAACACGAGCACTAGTACTGTTGCAAGGCAGGCAGTATCAACATTGAGCCACTCGTAAAAAGACAACATTCGATTCCAAGTTTATTTTCAATCCTATCCCCCTGCTGCCTTCTACCTCTGACAACCTTTGTAGCAAAATATGCAGACTGGTGCCGTGAGCTGAGACAAGAAAAACAGACAGCATCGCGGCACTGAGTTTGGCTCGCTCCCGTGTGGCCGCCAGTAAGGCCGCTCCTGTTTAGCAGGTTCCTCTCCCCTGAATACTCGCCCCACAGTAGGCTCCGGCAAGCTGCGAAGGGGATGTCAACAGCTCAGGGGAGAGCTGAGAGGACATGTCAACACCACCCATGAACCGGCCGACACACCATCCGCCACAGCGGCCACGGGACACTGCCGTGCCAGCGCTGCAGGAGCCCAGCCATGGAGCAAATGACAAGAATTCAAATGAGCAAGGGTCTGGTGCAGCCATCTGAGTGAAACGCTTATTAGCTCTGACATGCATGTCTCCCACCACAGTGAGGAAGAGGAAAAAGCAGGCAATAAAAGATGTTGATGTGAATGCATAGTGAATTCATAAATGAGGTCTATAAACAGCAGCGAGTTGCAAAGAAGGCTAATGCAGGCAGCAGGAGCCGGCGTGCTAACAGCTTGGACACCAGACAACACAAACACATACACAGCCATTATCCTCATCTGACTGTGGCTGCACAGTTGCCGACACACAACCTTATCAACAGGCTGCTCTATCTCGATCTGAAGCTCCATATTGCTGTTATTGATTGACTTTATAATGGGCTGCAACTGTAAAAAAACAACAACGATGTGGCAAATTGCTAGACATAATTACATTTTATAGCACCATGTAACATCTTCCAAAGAACCCATTTAGTCTCCTGTTACTTTACCTTTGAGCACTGTTTGTGATTTTGACACCATGCCAAAGATCCATTACTCTGTAAACAGAGAGA
>JAGFZM010000204.1:705117-725270 GCA_017657215.1 Limnothrissa miodon
AGAGAGAGAGAGAGAGAGAGAGAGAGAGAGAGAGAGAGAGAGAGAGAAAGAGTTAGTGTTGCATTACCAATACAAACAGTTCCATTACATTCAGAATCAATACACTATAAAAAAAGTATAAAATTATAACTTCAGCAAACATTCTCTGCAAACATGTCACAGCAAACATTCTCTGCAGAAGAGGTCACCCACAGACATTAATGCATTTGTTGAACCCATTTCAGAATCTCACAGCAATTAGCCACTCTCCCAGCGGTGATTCGTTAAGAGTGCAAGCGCAGTACTCAGAGCCACAGCAGAGGTGCCACACATGGCTGAAAGATGTGTAGGAGCCTCTGAGGTCTCCGGTCAGCTTCACGGATGCCAGAGGACAGTCTGACCCCAGCTCTCGTCGCCGCCTGCTTTAGCTAACCTCCTGACATTTGAGAGGTTATCCAAACAGGAACTTGTGTCAGCACACTTATGCGCAGCTCAAACACCTAAGCCCCTCTCTAATTTCTCAGAGAGGGCCAAGTTAGGGTTTCCATGAACTCAGACATGTTGTCCTAAGTGTATTGGGTAACAATGGCGTTTTTCCTGTGCACTTTCAAATGTACCATGGAGGAGCAATTACAGGCAGCAATTTCCTGGGTTCCAGAGGGGAGATGGGAGAGTTTACTTCCAGCTTTTTCAGTGCACCCTGGTTGTATATTACATACTGCACAATGATACAGCGCTTAGCACAACAGCTTGGCTGCTGCAGATGAAGATAGCACATCCACACAATTTTTTGAATCTTTCCTGCACAGAGCTAGTAATTATTCATCATATTAAGTATTCATGATTTATTTTCATTTTTTTATATGAACAGAATTTGACTGTAGCTGCACATGAAGTCGAGTAATAAAGTGTTTTGCCAAAGTCACTGAGATAAATGTGTGGCTAATAAAAGGTCACTGCAGGCAATGAATCAGTGCTCTGTTCATTACATTAGGAGGACACAACCAAACTTCACTAACCATGCAAAAAAGTCTGCTTAAGTTCAACGTCAAGTTCAAAGCCTCCTCAAACAATGTAATCCACTGGAAATTCCCTGTGAAACCTTGGGAGCGAACTTATCATTAAAGGACTTAATTTGCCGTCCAGCTCCAGTGGGTGTTGTGCAGTCAGTGTCAAGGATAATGGTCAACAGGCTTCAAAGCCATCCATGGCCGCGACTGGAACCAAGTCTATCCTTTTAAGTCGATACCATCCTATTTCAGACAAGAAGCTGCTGCCTTTTTAACAGGGTTTTTGGACGATTTCCACCAGGGAAAAGAGAACGCGTCACCTGCCCCCATTCCATTTTGCCTAATTCAGAATTCTCTTTCTGCTGAGGAAACTTCAGATGAGATTTTATTTCTCTGATCCCTGTTAGGTACTTGCTGGTAGTAAGACAGACATCACAAAAAAGGAGATAAGTGTGTGTGTGTGTGTGTGTGTGTGTGTGTCTGAGAGAGAGAGAGAGAGAGAGAGAGAGAGAGAGAGAGAGAGAGAGACAACAGTAAACCATCTTTTAAAATGAGAAAAAAAAAATGTCCTCATGGCTATCCCACCGGCCATCACTCAGAGTAATTTATATGGCCTGTCGTGGCCGCTGACAAAGCCTTACATCATGGCCAGTGTTTCTGACATCTATCGGAACCTATCAGTCCTCGGTGACAGGGCTCTACGGACAGCATCTCAGCAGTGTGGTGCCTCAGCGGGATGTTGGCCCAGCTGTTACAGGCTGACCTCACCGTGTCATGAGCCGACCAGGGATAATTATAGGTGAGCTCCTCAGTCCTTCGACTCAAGACGGCATTCTTGCTTGGCCTGAACGTTACACAGGGCACATGTATGGCGTACCATTTGCAGATCGATTGCTTTTGCATTGCAATAATGCAGCTGCTGCCCAAGACAGAAAAAAAGGCGACCTGGAGGTCGATGGGTGGACGTTCATGTGGGAGCAGCTCCATGGTTAAGCCTTATTGATATGGACATGTAAACACAGCATTCACATTTGGTTTATGGGTCCTGTCAGCAGACAGGACCTAGCAGGTGACCTTGGGCCTTCCTGTTTAGATATTTCAGGGAGGGGATATAGCCATGGCCTCCTTAGAGGTGTGTTGGTCTGTTCTTGTAAAGAGGCACATTTTGCAACCTGAGCTCCCGCAACCTCAGCAGAGGTGTTATTAACACGCCACTCGTTCAGTACATCTCATTAAGCCATAGAAACTGCATTCCGTTGCCATGTTGACCTGAAATTGGCACAATTGTCATCAATAAATATCCATTCCAGCAATTTGGTGATTGGAAATTGTTAAGAGACACTAACTCGGAGCTCTTGAGCATGTTTAGAGTGTCTTGATTACACAGCAGTTAAGATAAGCTTCCTACATACACCCTTAATCCAAACAAACCAATCCCTAGGACAGGCCAAAGAGCACAAACCCCATCCCTCTGCGCCTGCTCAACATCTGTGAGCATGTACTTAGCCCAAATGCTTTCCCCTTATTAGGATCCTTAGCTGAAACACACATGGCTTTGAAAAGTCTGCTGGAGTCCATTTTTTTTTAAAGAAATAGAATATTGCTTCATTAAAAAGGCAGTCGTAAGATGATGTATCAGTGCAATAGTGGGTGCATAGACTGGACAAGACCGTCCCGTCCGGGTCAAAGCCTCATGCTGAGAGCCGTGTCCAGGCAACATAGGCCCCTATTCATGGCTGATTAGTGAAAACCTGCACACATGAGACCAGCCCAAGCCGAGCTTTGATTCCACCCAGAGTTATTTAATATCAAACATGAAACAAGGGGACAGGAGCAAAAACTACTTTCCAATGTTTTTCTTTCCACTGGTTAATAACACAAGTCCCTGTGTGCCACGCATTACACCAAAAAGCCACAACGCGAATGTGGGGGTTTGAAGGGTGGGGTTTAACGTATGCTGTTTTATGGCTGCAAATGGAAAAACAAGACCTCATTGACACACCTTGTTTTTTTGGTTTTGTAGACCAGCACATTAAAAATCTGATAGACGCTGGATACATTTTAAAGTAGAAGAGAACAAAACACCTGTTTTACTTCATGCTGTCAAGCACAATATTTATAAATGGAAGTGCTTCACAATATTTTATAAGTGGAACTTCTATCATCCACATACAGTAGGCCCCCATATCTGAAAGAGCTAACTGTAATAAATACCTAAAACTTTAACTACTCTACTGATGATAAGAAATACTGTGAACACTAAAAATGGCTGTGTCACGAGCACTTCTACACATGTATGAACAATTAAGGGCTGCAGCAACTTCCAATCTTGCTCATTTTTAGCTTCATATCAGCATTGAAAAGTAGGGCACAAACCAAACTATACGCTATACACCCCCACACACAGGAACAGCTATAGAGCTTTCAAATGCGAGTATGTTGATCACAATTTGATTATGATAAGATTCTCCATTTCAATCACTTCAGGGGATGCAAAGCTCACTAATAAAATCTGAAGTCATCTTTAGCTGCCTCATTAAAGTCTGCCGCCATGTGATTTGAAGGCCACGAGAGGGTCTGAGAAACACTACATAGGAGTTGATCACATGAGGTCATGTTGCTTTTGAGGGAAGGTGACCTCACCAAGAGAATAGCAGAGAGACACAGTGTCCTCTATGAAGTGTGACGGTGGCATTTGGTGGCAGGGGCACAGGGCAGGGGGTTGGGGGGGGGGGGGGGTGGGGCCAGTGATGTTTTTGCAGCTGACCAGACCTCCATTTCCACATGAAAGGCCTGCTGAGAACACAGTCCAATCGGTAGTCCTCTCAGAGAACCAACGACAATTGGATTCTATTCTTAGCGCTGTTCAATCCTGTCCAACCAGCCTCTTATCAAGAAACAAACACATAATTTTTCACATCACCATTTCCTGCTATGGGGAAAGGCCTTCAGCCAAAAGCAGCACAAATTGTAACACTCACCTCAAATAAGCAAACAATAACATCCTCACTACAGCTTTATTTTGGATGGCTCTATAGACCAGCATTTGCATATCTATCTGGCTAAGACTTGTTTCAGGTTACATGGCTGAAAAAGAATTACTTAAGGTGGATGCTATCGGTTCTGTGGCCTGTTCTTTTCATTCTCACAAAGAGGAAATGGTCCGCCTCTCGCTTTTTAAATAAATGTCATTTTAAGAGCAACTCGACATCTTGTTGCATAAATGTACCTGTTTTATACGGCAAATTTAGACTGTAACCACGCCAAAAACAGACAAGCTTGTGCAAACGATGTATGAAAGATCACCAAATGTGTTGGTGTCTAGTACAAATTTGAACATCAACTACAAGGCTTCTATGCTAATGTAACTGGTAAAAGAAAAGGAGATAGCATCTCAAAGAAAAGTGAGAGAAGAAAAGATCTATTGCAGCCCCTTTTTAGTGGGGTCCTGGGAGAGAACAGTGCGTCTAGTCAAGGGTAAAAAACAACTTCTGACACAACATACCAAATAGCCCAGAGGAGGAGATAGCTAACTCCTCTCTGGATATAATGGTCCAAAACATCCAAAACACCTACTATAATGCATGGCACAACATAATTTTCAGTTCTCTCAAAATCCAACAAGAATGACTGGTGGCAAAGAATCAAGAAGGCTACCCTGTGAAATTTCACTAAATGTGTTTCTAGCATGCAACTGGTTACAAGATGTACCCTGTACTCTAAGGAAAGACCAAATCCACATCTGAGTAAAAAGCTCTTCTTTCACCTCAGTTTCCACAACTGTGTATGTATAGACCTGGATTCATCATTAAACTCTTCAACAGAGGATGAATTGAATCTGGAACTCTGAACTAAGAAACAGTTTATATACTCTCAAGTAGATCTGGTAAATACGAATGCTCATATCAGCAGCTGTCCAATTTTATTCCTTTATAATTTGAACTGTTTTGACCAACTGAAAATTAATGTGTTCCATTCATTTAATTTCTGATATATGCATCTCCGTTCTCTAAATATCTAGTGCAATTGAATGACACCAATAATCTATTCAACACATTCTTTATCACTTTTTTAACTGTTTTCACATGCTTGATCACTGCTTTTAATGTTTTCATCATGTGTGAAGAACATGCAAAAAACTTCAACTTCAGATATCAACGACAGGTCTAAATGTGCGCACGATGTGACCAAAAGCGAAAGGTCTCATAATAAGCCATCACTGTTTTCAAAAACAGCTAACACGCTCATGTAATGAACATTTTAGTACAAAACATCACTCAAACTGGCATTTGAATAACTTCACATGTGCCAAAACTACCTGGAAATGCTTGAAGAACGCTGATATGCGAGTGATGTGAAGACTTAGACATCTCGAAGCGCATCTTGCTCGGTAAATGCTACTGGTGAAGAAGGACTCGTCGTGTTTTCTCGCACAGACACTCCCTGTATACGAAAGTACCATAATCCATAAACAAAGAGAAACGAACATGACTGTGCTCTTTCTGGACATTGTGCGACCAAATGTTTATCCGCATACAGTTGGCGCTACTAGGCTTTCTGACTTCGCTGGAGAAACTAAGAAACTTCAGTTACCCACCAGGGAGGAGTCGAGAGCGCGTGTAGCTTGCTATTGGATGAACCCAAGGTGATTGACAAAGACGACCAGCAGGTAGGTCAAAACTAGTACCCGTTGATGAAGTAAACCTTACCATCACTTATTTCTGTTGACGTTGTTCAAATGTGATGTACAAAAAGAAACAACAATAGCAACATAGCATTTATTGTATTTACCTTTGTTTAATCGTTATTTAATCTATTTTACTGCGAATTAAAAGATAATTTGTCCACATTTCAACTCACGTCTATTATATTAGCCATACTACAACATTCTATACAGTTTGCAAGATGTTTATTAACTGTATTGATAAATAGCTAGATTTACTAATACAATACATACTAAAGCAGCAAATTGTTGTTATTCCATGAGAGTTTAGTGTGCCTCTTAAGTCAAGAATGAGCACAATCTTTTGTGGGGGAAAAAGAGACATAGGAACCTTCTTCATTAAGTCACTGTTTAATAAGAAAGTTCCCCCAGAGGATTTAAGGGTAGTTTCGTATTCCTCGCTTACCTAGCACTTTACTCTGCTCCACCCCAGTAGTGCTATGTTAATGTAATGAGGATTTATAGTTGCGCCTTTCAAGCAGTGTAGGACAGCACTGAGACAGAGGCTCTTATAGTCTGATTTGGCCTGGATACATACTGCCGTAGGCCAGCCATACAGTCAGTGCCAAGCAATTCAGTCTTTCCCCCTCTAATGAGGTTGGTGCATTTATAAAGCCTAGCAGATAGGTAGTGGAAAGGAAAGGGGGGTTATATTTTTTACACCAAGACTTCTTGAAAACATTGGTTATGATTACAATTTGTGATCTTTGATTTGAAAGGCAGTAAAAGCCTCACATCCCTGTGTGCTCCATGCATGTGAGGTTCCGCATAAGCATCACTCAGAATTTCACCGACAGATTTCACCTTCTACACTTTTCTGTCCATGTTTTCATGATGCCAAATGTAGTACATAGAGTACTTTTGACAGGTCAATTCCCTGGTGGTCTTCCAGCACAATGGAATCTGTGGAGAGATCCCCTGCTACTCTTAAAATATTTTAAGCACGGATGTCTGTGCACCTTAAAACTTGTGTAATGGTTTAATTTGTTGGCTTATTATAGCCATGTGTGGCAGGCAGGGGTTTTATGGTGAGTGGTGAAGGAAACACACAGACTGTGTGCGGTCCTAATGTCTCCTGCAGCCTGAAGGACACGCATCTTTTCGACTGCATGCTTTCATTGACTGGGAATGGCTTCTGCCAACAGTGAACTCAGCCTGTAAACTGTGCACTGGAGAGGTGTTTATCTGGGCAGAGGGGGGACTTCATTTCAGCTATCCACGTCACACAGTCAATTTAAAATGGTAATTACCTCAGGTTGCCATTGGCAACTGCTGTTTATGCGCGTAAACAAACATCCATTTTCTCCATTTAGATTACTGTGATTTCTGACCTTCATATCATATCTAGAAACTGTAGAGATTTTCATTTGCCTGGCTTATTTTATTCCCAGAAGCCTATAGCCTAATACGGTAATGATTGATTGGTACAAATCAAGCATTTAAACAGCTGATTAATAGAATTGCATCTAACCAATGGAATTAACTGGTATAATTAGAACAACTGACAATTAATTATTTGCTCTGTGACAATGTGCAGTGATCATGTTTACATGTCTTTGTGTTTGTGTGTAATCAATAACATCTATTGTTTTACATTCTACCAACTTCCTTTCCTCTTGAATATTATTAAGCAATATAATGCATTACCCTTCTGTGTCTGTTCATCTGTTTTCTTTTTTTTTTGCTGAAGTAAGACAAGAAGGTTTTTCTAGATAAGCATGTCTGTGACATTCATCTTTGATCCCTCCAACTGCAGGTGCAGCCATTGTTAGGCCCACCTGTGAGGTTTTATGGAGAAAACAATGACAGGTGTTAAGAATTATTTTGAGCCAATCAGCCTTTGCCTCTCTCTCTCTCTCTCTCTCTCTCTCTCATATACACACACACTCTCTCTCTCTGTCTGCCTGTCTTGGAAATAAAGGCAGAGACAGAAAAAATATTTAAGGCAGCTCCTGCCCAACAATCACTCTCCAGTGTATGTTCTTACATGAGAGCACACAAGCACACACAGACGTCTCGAAAAGTGTTTTTATGGGGTTTTTACATAATTGTAAAAATGCATCTAAAAATAATATATTATTCATGAATCCCCATTTTGTTACTTACCAGCTGGGGAATTTGTTACTTACCAGTTGAATAGTAAAATAGTTATTTATTTTGCTCTAATATGTAAGTAAATGCAAATTGTTCATGTTCATGTCTTGAAGCGGAGTAAAGTTTTTAATAGTTACCTACGTTGCAGCAGAGGGCAAAAAATGAATATAAAATGATCTCTTCAGTTTAATTTTTGCAGCAATATGATTATTTGCATCAGTAAAATAGTCATTCATGCTGATAATGGAATCTTTTTTGTAGTCGCATACTAAGCCTTATAATGATGACCAAAATTTTACGTGGGCCTATTTTGTTTGTGATGTTTTTTTTTATGATTTCAAATATGTAATAAATATTGATTCTACATATCTACCTCTGCAAGCTCCTATTATCCTAGCTACAATCTTTTCCATAACTCCCAGGATGTGTGTTTTCTTGTCCTCAGGGTTTGTCTTATCCTTTCTTAGTGGTTGTGCAGTATTATTAAGGGAAATTGTGGCAAATTAGTGTTTTCCTATTTGTGATAATTGCATATAATTCAGGCAACCAGTAGATGGCAGTGTTGTCATTTACAACATCCCAACATCCCGTCCCACAAACTTCCAACTTGAAATTCATCCAAGCGCAAATATTATGAACTTCCACTTTAATGGGTTTCTGATCTTGGCCTATTTTGTCTCTGTGTTCTCAGTGTTATTTTTGTGATCACTGCTCAAACACTGTGTGGACGGGTGTGGATCATGTGGACATGTCATTCAAAAGCCTTTCTTGGCACATCCAGCCTGCCCAAGCAGTGACAAGAGTCACTGGCTGTTTTATAGACCAACACTGTCCTGTTTCTGTAAGCAGAAGTGCTAATATTGGTTTATATTTGTGCTAATTAATTATCAGAGAACTATCTTATCAAGGCAAAGATGTCATTCAGTTACATTATTTGTGCAAAGGGACAATGGATGCCCAGTAATGAACACATGCTGTCTTAGATGTAATATGATTATTTTTGAGCAATGTCTCATATTCCCAATGAACTCAATGAACTCATATTCCCAGTGAGCGGTTACTGTGTTATCTTCATCTTACACAAAATTCAGTTTGCTATACTGTACAATATGGTTCTATATGATAGACTGGAGATTGTTCATAGAAACAGACTGCTTTTTTCAGCTAAAACTATTCATAAAGAAATCCATAGAAACTACAGTATTTTTTACAGTGTAAATCTGACCACAGTGATAGAACTTTCCAATCCATTGGGTGTCATCTATCAAAGTGCCTCTACACTCAATTGTCTCAAAGTCTCAAGCACTCGTTCTTAAATTACAAATCCTTCTCCTCCCACTTCTGGCAGAGGCAGAGTCAAGACCTTGTTTACACATACTTGGGTATTTATAAAAACAGGTAGAAAACTCTTAACGCTCTAGCAGTATTGTCATAGAGATAAATGGCGATGGAAGGGGTATCATGTACTGAAGAAATGGACATGGAGCAGTCAAGAACCATAAATTGTAATTTAAGTGATACAGCCACACTAATATTTTTTGTTTGGCTGAAAAAACATTTCAAAGTCTTAGTCAAACATCTGGTTCTATTTTGAGAAAGAGTCTTTTTTGGGCAGGAGGTGGTGCAAAGATTTATCTCTCTTAGACATATGCGGATGGTTGGAAATGTTTGCATTGGCATGGCAATTGCATTTTAATCCATTCAAACTGTTTCAACCTGCCCAGGAACTTTTTAATAGTTCTGATTTGCCCAGGTATAATACTTATCTATGCACAAAATACAAATCTACGTCTCTTCACATTACCTTAGGCCAAGTGCATAGCAACAGAGCCACCCTAAAGTGTACGTTGTCATATTACAAATCTGCATTTTGTATGCAAATCTACTAATCTTAAAAAACATATTTTTACCGTTTTACTTTTATGATGTTAATGTAGCCTAACAGTTAGAGTTGTAGGTTATTATAGATGACGGTTCTTTGTTAAAGGCTAATATCCTTCTGGTTTTTAAAGGCTAATATCCTTCTGGCTTTATACCATGACAGGCCTTTCAAGCCTTCAGGTGCAACCTGGACCCGGGTGTAAACTCATTTCAGGATTTCAAAGAAATCCAGGAGATCTGGAAAATAACACAGCTGATGGTTAATTAACCATCCCATTCCATTATCCATAATTTTCTAACATATTTCACTGGAATTAACTGGCTTTGAGAAATATGTGCATGACTTTGTGCCCTGGAAACTGTTTGAAGCTAAATGGACGATGAATTCACATTTGTTTGCTATGAGAAGAAGACAAGAATGAGGACTGAGAAGAGAGAAGAAAAGGTCTAAAGTCAGGAAGCAAAGGTGTATTGTTATCTGGAGACCTTTGTTACAATCACAGCGGATTTATTGACTTTAATGCAGATTGGATGCTATAAGTTTGTATTTAACAGATAAAATAAGGTATATCTGATATGCTGTGGCATGCAGGGAATACTAAGAAGAGGGATGCTGAATGGATAATAAGCTGGAGACACTGACTTCAGTGGCAGATATTAGGACCCTACGCAGAATGCTGTGTATAGACAATGGTCATCAGCCCTAAATACCACATTGAAAAAGGAGCATGTTTAGTAACACTCCTGTTTCTGACATGACAGCTCAACAAACAGACTACCTAGACTAAACCTAGGCCAGTCAATGAGAAACAAGATGTTTTGGGGGGGAGGGGTGGGTGTTAGTGGATGTTGTTTTTGGTTGGCTGGCCTAGGTTTGTTATGTTTTCTGCCCCCTGAATACACCATGAAAACCCCCAGTCTCGAATGACAACACAAGGGCTGTATTACTCAAATGAACACTCCACGGCCAACCAATCGACAATAAAGATGGTAGAGGACGCGCATTAACTCCCACCCTATCTTGTTTCTGATTGGTTTGTTGTTATTTGTTATATTTAAGTTCAGATCCCCCTACTGCTAGCATTTGTTTGAAAACACCACTTAGGTTTGAGTATTAAGGCCCCTGAGTTGTCGCTTGAGACCGGGTTTTTTTAATAGTGTATTCAGGGGGCAGAAAGACTTGAATTTCCCCTTGGGGATCAATAAAGTATCTAGGCCTATCTATCAATCTATCTATCTAGATAGCGGATCAAGGGGAGATGCCTACGATTTGAGATAAAAATGAAATCGTGCTAAAATCCTGCAACATCTCATAGAGCACCTTTAACCGCTAGCATGACTCAAAAAAGCTACATGTTTCACAGAATGCATTGCATATGATAGCCTGTATTATTTTTGGAAGCACATTTAATTTGTTTTAGGCTACAGTCAAAAACTGCTGTAGTATTTATATAGCTAATTTCAAATAATACCCTTAAAGGTGCTCTAAGCGATGTGACACATTTTTAGGACTAAAACATGTGTTGTTACATACAGCAAACATCTCCTCACAATCTGCTAGCTGTAGACAGCCCAGGCTCCACAAACGGCAACATAACACAGTGGGCAAACCTAGCATAACAAACGAAAACGAAACATAACAGTGTTCCTGCCAATAAATGACAAGTTTCATGAGTCTTTCGGGAGGCATGGGAGGGAGGGGGAGGAGTAAGCTAACTTATAACGCTTGAACCCTCTCTGGAGCTATCATCCGTTTTGTTTGACAATACTTTGAACGTCAACAAGAAGTGACGTGAAACAGCATCGCTTAGAGCGCCTTTAACAAGCCTTTGTGCATCAGGCAGGCTACATCCATTACCATGAAACTTCCCCAGGTAATTTGGGCACGAGTCACCATTGGTGGCTCTGCTGGTGCTGTGTAGATTGTAAACCACTGTGTAGCTTGTTGCCTGTGGTGATTGCTAGGATGTTGCTAAGGTAGTTATTGTAGTTGCTATGCTGGTTGCAACGGTTAATCATGTTGGTTGCTTTTTTATGTAACCAAATTTTGGATAGTCTACTGACTGAAGTTTGGTATTGGCCAGAGCTTAATAAATCTATAAATATGAATAAATTAAATTTTGGTTACAGGACACACAGCAAAGAAGAAATTAAAAACAACTTTAGAGCTTTACCCAGTATCTGCAGATAACAGATGCAGAAAGAACTTCTCACTTAAGTTCTACTACAAAAAAACAATATAGTAAAAATCTGTATAATATAATAAAAACTAAATAACTTTAAACTTTACATTAGCACAAAAATCATAATATACTCAAAACAAACTGGTTGGATGAGGTATATTTATTTTTTTACCTGAATGTACAGACCTTTTAGTGCTGAATTGTTCAAGAGATGCAATAGGGTGGGTTGAAGCCTAATGCTGGAGAAGATGAATCAATACTCAGGACACCCTCTTGGCAATCTACTTGAGGGTGCAAAGCTTATGGAGAAGTATCACTATACAGACCATGCTTTGGAAGTGAAAGGTCTTTGTCTTAAGTCTGCTTGTGGGCTGTTAAACAACATAGTAAATGTACAGTAACAACTGTGTTGGTAGATCCTTGTTACTCTTTGTTAGCTTTTGTGCTTTCAGAAACCTACACAAATTTCCAACAAATATTGTAGCTACACCATAACATTGACGTGCAGCCTGGGTCGTTCATTCAACACTGCCTTTAGGCCAACTCTGCCATTAGAAAATTCAATTACTTTTTACTATAATATAGATACTTATGTACTTAATGTATTTTTAAAAATGCTCTGAAGGGGTGACATCATTTTACAGCCCCCAGAGTATCTGGAAGAGTAGGAAAAGGCAGGGAAAAATGTGCATCTTTATTTTAGTGTTCAGTGTTGGGGTGTTGTTAATGGGAGCTGTAGGTTATTATACTATGTCTCTTATAGGCTACCTAATGGTAGTCTAAATGTAGACCTATAGAAAAAGCAGTTTTGAAATTTTTACGGCCTGCACATTATTAATGTTATAGTGTAGTTACAGGTAGTTGTGGGTATGTTACCTTCTACTTTGCGGGTCATACATAGTAAGAAACTGTAAGTACTTCATAGTTTATCCCTTGATAGAGGGTATCTATTTTGTTGCTGTATTTCCAGGCTGCATACCCTGTCTGCTAGTGTAATTACGCATATATTTCCTCATGTTTTCTTACCGACGTCTTTCACAGTAATTATGTGGCTGTAATTTAAAGCGTTACCCAGATAGCTTTCATGTAGTTTGTGTTATTCCAGCAGACTTATGCAGCAAGTACTTTAGTAACAAACTATATTAAGTAACTATAATTTAACCTTTTGATACTTTTTGTTACACCATTCTTACGACCTCTTACACAGTAGCCTACACAGGTTGTAATCTAAAGCGTTACCAACTTTGTAAATGTTTGTAAAGCAGATATAGCTCTTACATTAGAAAACCTCCTTGAATATACTTAACTAATCAGTTGAAACCCATGAGTTATATGTGAGCATCAACAAACTATTTGTAAATGTTTAGTAAAGCATAGACAAGAGCTCCCAAAATTTTGTTAAAGAAATAGTTCGGTTTTTTAACACATTGAGCCCCTTTCACAGGTTGTCTAAAATGAAATAAAGTGGTTGACACCAAAATCTTGATGATTGCTCCTGTCTCGGCTATTTGGGAAATATAGAATCGCTTCTACCTGCCTTTAAAATGGCTAGCAATGGGCATGTGTTGTTTCTATCCTAAAAAATTAAAAAAGTGCTACTCATGGAGTGATTAGTGGCGTTTGCTGATGTTCCAACCCAAGTATCGTAGCAAAATACAGTTTCTGTCATGTTTTATTTGCCATTTTGTAAGTCCCATAGGGATCTATTTGCTCAAATAAAACATGACGGAAGCTTTATTTTGCTACGATACATGTTTTGGAACATCATTGAGCACCACTAACCACTTGGTGAGTAGCACTTTTTTAAAACCAGTGTTTTAAGGATAGAAACAACACATGCCCATTGCTAGCCATTTTGAAGGCAGGCAGAGGCGATTCTACATTTCCCAAATAGCCGAGACAGAAGCAATCGTCAAATTTTCGATGTCAACCACTTTATTGCATTTTAGACAACCTGTGAAAGGGGCTTAATGTGTTAAAAACCGAACTATCCCTTTAACTATCCAGTTATAACTCTTGTATACAGAGATATATTATGTAGACTCAATTATTAAAAAAAAAATCCTCTGAGGACCATTACCATCTCTGTTTCTATCTAGCCGTTTAAAACCATGAGGTGAAATCAACTAATTGCCCTATGTTCAGGCTTCTTTTTTGACTTAGAAAATCCAGTTATCTGTGGGTTTACTCTTTTGTCACACATGTAAGTCTTAAAATGTCACTGCAACAAAGGCTTTGGTAGTTTGAGCATCTGCTCAACTAATTCAAAACAAAGCGCAGATTGGAGGTGTGTGACATATCATGCTTTCACGTAAGTCAGTGAGTGAACATTGTCCTGCTCTGCACTGTGTGGAGAATGGCAAAACAAGGTCACATGACATAACAACATCATAAAACCCTTTAATGCGTCTCCTCCCATCTGAGGGCTGCTGCGGTGGGGGATGGGTGGCAGTGGGGGATGGGCAGTGTAGTGTTACTGTTTACGCAAAGCCTGTCCACAAACATACTTTCTTCCAACAGATGATTATTCAGCCCTGATTCCTAGATATATTCTCCAGTCATAATCTGTGCTTACTGTATGAATGAATGAACAAGGCAGTGTGTCGAGTATGTCGATCCAGATCCAGTATGTCGATGAAGGCAGCAGCACACACATACAGACATGCACACACGCACTGAGAGAGAGAGAGAGAGACGGGGGTGGGGGGGGGGGGGGGCAGGGGGAGGCAAGACTGGTGTGACACACAGAGATACCATCCCCCACAACCAGATATTTCCCTCCGTGCTCTGTGCTGTCTAGAAAGGTCATGTGACCCTCATCAGTCTCCAGGGGTGGGGGAGGGGAGCAGATTGAACCTGTTCTTTGTTAGGAGGTCAACACGAGCTTCATGGCAGGAAGAGCTCTTACCACAATCATACTAATAGATGTTACCATGAAAACCGTGAAAATGTTTTTCTGTTTGCAGCTGAATTATGTGCTGAATGTTACTATTCTTGCATGACTTTATATATGGCTGACAAATGGTCTTTCTTACTGTTAAAGAACACATGGAAGAAATAGTAGTAGGCCTATTTAATTACATATTATTGCAATTATTGTGACAGGTTGTATTCATCGGCTAGTTGCTGGATTTTAACTGCATCTGAACAATTAAGACCAAATATGGTCATTGTTATTTGACATATAACAGCACTGTTTTTCTGCATTGAAGTTACATAATGTGTGAAATAAAATAAAGAATGCACAGATATTATACTATTTACGGCACACAGAGGAATGTGTCACACTAACGCAGTGCTGTAATGATGTCAACTTGTTATTTACTTTCCAAATCTGAATGACTGAGCAAGGCGAAAGGAGAATTAATCAGGCGCTTTGTGACCTGGCAGGCAGAAAAAAGGAACCGTGGGGGAGGGGACTCTACTCATTGGCTAGAAAGAAGGAGATAGAAGCAAATGTTGCATCATGCTTGGATGTTACAGTAGTTTCATCCCTCTAATGAATGAACATTGGTCCTAACAATATTGCCTTGTAAGAATATATACATACTTTGATGTTTTGCAATTTTACTTTTAAATGAGACATCCACAAGCTGAAAATCAAAGTAATGATAGGCATTATAGGTAGGCTGCTGATGCTTGCAAAACAGAAGAGTTTATTATACTCTCATCATAAATGCATAATTAATACAATCTTGCACCATGCCAGATTATTTCTTACAGTCTTCTATAGTGTAACGATTTTCTATAGTATAATGCAATATGGCCTTTGATTTGAAATGTGATGTGCAAGAGTTTTTGCCCTAGGCTAATACAGTTTAACAGTCAATGAAGTGCAGAGACAATGCCTAATCAGAACACAGTATCATCAGATCAAAGTAAATTCACATAATTCGTGCTATTATCTGAAGTACAAAACTGTGACGCTTGTATGAACATTTGTAATAAAATATATGGTCTGAGTAATTGTAAATAAGCAGGTTTAAGGTCAGGTGCTGTTTTTCCATTGTGGGTCATGATGCCCCCCACCCCCATCCGCCCCTCTCCCGCTCACTCTCAGAGGCGCTGTCTTGCAGCTCCATTCTCAGATACACCGAAAACTCCACTCTAATCATTTGCCGAGCCAGGCACACTTCACTGGTGCAATATCCCAACTCACCGGCACTTCGCAATTCTCGGTTATTTGTGTCTTCTTCAAGCAACGGAGAGCAGCACGGGAGAAACCCGGTTGCTATAGTTTGAATAATAAGACGAAAATGGGTGGAAAGTCGCAGTTCGCTCACTGAAGTTAGGGTCTTTCCTTGTGGAAGTGAAAGAGGTGGCGTGAGTACCACGAGCTCACTCGCTCTTAGAAAGGTAAGAGCTCTTTCTTCCTTTTTGGTGTGTTCAGAAGTTTTCTTTTTTTTTAATCGTAAACCTTTAAGCAGAGCGTTTGCATTTTTTCTTGAATACTCCGTGAAGCTTTGAAGTGAGTAGCGTAATTTGCTGGTGTGACATGGGGCTACTTGCATGTTCTCTAATATTCTTCATACTATTAGCCTAGTTGTATCTCAAATGTATGGTGGTGTTATTCGGACGTCGAAAATAAAAAAGAAAGCTTGTGAAGCGGTGTTCCCTCTGCAACATCGATAGGTTACTTGTGCCAGCCTGTGTATTGTTCCTCGACATTTTATTCCTAAAATTACCAACAGGGTGGATATTTTAACCAATTGTCTTTAAAAAAAATAATGAAATAATGCGAGAGAGCAAGTTTATAACCCAAATGTTAATGAATGTAGTTCGGAAGCGCATGAGTGGGGGAGGGGAAGGTTTGCAACACATTGAAATACAGCAGATACTGTTTCTTCTAGTAGCTGGCTTCCTTGACACTGCATTGATGGCCTACATTTGTACCCAACCGAGTTGTGGTAAATCAGAACGTTAGCCTGTAAAACCTAATGAACTGCCATACCTTTCATTCATTGTGTTGCAATTATAAAATGTTGCCGTTGTAATCTTCAAACTGTATCGCTGAAAAGTGAGAAACTCATTTGTTAGCCCATTAACCATACCCTCCTGCAAACCTGATTGTAATGTAGACTGTAAACTGTCCAGATTGTTAAGGAGTGAAGTTCAAGAGGTTGTTTTGCCTGAGAGCACCCATGAATTTCCGTGTAGGCTCTTGAGGCCTAGTTAGGTTATGGTTTTGAGCACATGGTCCCTAAGCCTGTACAGTAGTAGGCCTAGCCTACTTTTCATCACCTGTTGATCAATCTTTAAGGTGGCAGGTCCTCATTCGATTTCCTATTAGAAAATTGTTTTAAGGTACTATTTTAAGTATACCCTCATGTAGGCCCAAATCATATGTTCTTTTTTTGTTTGTTTATGGGTTTTAGGTAATTATGGTAAGATCAATAATGTTATGATGTGACTCCTTGTTTAGATGCTGCTCTATGGTCATGGTTTTTGTGGTTTACAGTACTCAAATGCAAACATGTCAGTGTTGCCCGAACCAAACTTCAACCAAACCACACAATCAATATGTTACGCTGGAAGGTTCATTTTATGGAAGTGAATAATCCCCCCTGGCTTCATGCTAGTGCCCTAAGTTTAGATGATGGTTGGTGTTTTTGTGAAAAGAGTTTTGTTCTCTTAGGCAACAAAATGCTGATATTATTTTAAATATTTGTCTAGTTTGCGATTTTAAGCAACAATTAGCCTACCGTCCTCATGGGCCACAGTCCAGAATTAACACACATTAATCACACCTTATATAAAATGCACCAATCGAAATCACAAGTCATGTGAAAGCAACAGATGTTAATGTGTCTCCTATCTGCCAGACAGGTAGGTCTTGTCTGTAAAGCTTTGGTATGAAATGCATAGATAAAGCTCATCTCTTTCACACTTTTCAATATATAATCATGTTTTCATAATTGAGAGGAATCCTTTTGAGTAGTATCTTAATGGCACCTAGCTATTACAGCAAGAAGGTCTGATTTGACATGAATGTCCTGGATGAAATGAGGCTGAAATAAGTCTTATAAATGTGCAGACACATACTGTAGTGAATGTCTCTAGTGTGTCACATAGGGTGGTGGCTTATCCATATTAGGCTCCTTTAGTGTGCGTGTTTGTTTAAATAGCATGTTGCAAGATTAGACACCTTTCCCTGACATGAACCTACATAACTTCCTAGGTTAACATAAGCTGGATTTATACTTCTGCGTTGCATCGTCGCAGACCTTCGCAGACACTACGCATACACCTTTCGTGCGCATGAAAAAAATCCTGACTACGCGTCAAAGTGTCGCCGACACGGTACGCAGACCGACGCATACGTCATGGATTGTGATTGGTCCGCTTTACATCAATTCCAGTTCTCCGCCTTTCCAGTGCGTTGTATGTATAAGACCGGCATTTTTGAACTTACATAAATGGCCTTATAACTACCCATTCACCTGACAAAGACAGTTGACCATAGAAAGTAATGACCTGATAACTATGCTTATTAACCAGACAAAGCTTCCCATCAACGCATCCGACACAGTTTGGGAAGTTCCACAGTCTCTAGAAATCTCCGGCTATCGTTTCCCACTGGTTAGTTGACGGACAGGGCAAAAACTCGGGCTGCAGTGTTGTCCACAACGCTTGCAAACCTCTGACACAATAGATGACACTGTGGATGAGGCCAGCTTGTAGCTTGCCGCTAGCTACAGCCTGTTGATTTGCACCAGAAGCCAATACTCGCAACGCAACGACCGGAAACCTCACACGCAAAGGACCCTTTCTAAACTAAATAACCCCCTAGCGTTGTGGCAGTGAACTGCCACGCGCAGCAATTACGCGGACGCAGAGGTATAAATCGGCCACGGAAGTATAAATCAAAAACGTCGGCGAAGGTGTCGGCGAAGGTGTCTGTGACGGTGTCTGTGACGGTGTCTGCGACGACGCGACGCAGAAGTATAAATTCAGCTTAAGTTACAAACCAACATTCAGCTTTTATTTTTCATTTGATTTCAGAAGTTACGTCAACTATGTTTGAACTCGAGTGTTAGTGGTCTGGTAAAATGTATAGTTGTGTTTGCATTAATCTTGTATAAATGTTAACTGTGGAACTTGTGTTCATATGCCCATCTGATCTATGACAGTGAAATTTTGACATTGCCTCTGATAATGTTAATAGTGCAAATGAAAGCATTGGCAAAGAGTTCAGGTGTGAAACTATGAACAGACACCTAACAGGCAAAAGTGCTTCCCAGAGCCAACTGGCACTGCCAGAACCTGCTGATTGGTATTTGATAGCCATGCAGTCAGCAGGTTTTCTTAACTTTCTTATTATGCATTTGGAATGGTACAGAATATATTTTGGATGACTGATGCACTGAATGGCATTTGGTGTATTCACCTTTCATATGACTATATGACCTCTTAAAGGGATGATAGAATGTCAAACTACATTTACCTCGTTAATGTTGAATTTAGGCAGCTTAAGCTATCCAATGGACCATACCAAAACTTCAACACCGTCTCCCGCCTCCTTCTACATGTAAATTGCAAACTAGAGATGACTACGCTGAAACGGGCAAATCTGAACAGAGGTTCGCAGTTACGCAAGATCAATAGGCTACGCCTCCTACATTTGCATGGTCCAATCAAAGATTGTTTGGAACGTCTGTGGTCCAATCCCCTGTTGCTTAATGAATTTGACGGGGGAGATAGGAATCATTTAGTTTTAGCCCTTTTAAATGAGCTAGCAGTGCTCCTGGGTCACTTTCAGATGCACAAATTTGCATACACTATTTTTGATTTCAATTTCTGATGGTCAAAAAATGTGTCCTATGATGCCTTTAAAGGAACACCCTACCATTTTTCGCTATTGAACTATGTTCTTCCCTTAACATAACTATACTGTATGTCAGAAAAAAAATTTGGAAGCCGTTCTCTATTGGCGCAGTAACATCATGTAAAATATGGCGACACTATACCTGCTTAACATTGCATCGACAGCAAAGGGCTCCCATGGTGTTTTTCTGCCATACATTATAGTTATCCTTATTAGACACTGCATGTTTTACTTTGTCACCATAGTCAGTCGGCTAACTACTTGAGTAACCAAATGTGAATAGGCAAGATGTGTATGTGCTCCTATCTTCATCCCTGTTTAGACCCTATTGACAAAACTGGGCTAAATGCACTATGGCCAGACCAATTGAGCGCTTGCACTGAGATGAGAGGTATGCATCAACTCGTCTAAGTTAAAGCAACACGCCACCGTATTTCAATAATAAAATATGTTCTTCC